>ML675720.1:568015-583196 GCA_007922155.1 Mesoclemmys tuberculata | reverse complement strand
AGCTAAACCCCGAGCATGTGGTATGGCAGGACAGCCTCATTAATAGGCAGTTCTGCTCTGCCTAGTCCTAAGGTCTGTAAAATATCAACAAGCCTTTCTTGAACATGCCCAACTTGCACTCCCACAAAGCTTATCACTCTTCTCAGAAGCTCCAGGTCAGTTTTAAAATAATCTGGTAGTGGGATTAAGAATTCTGGAACAAGGGCTGTAGGCTTAGGTCTTTAGTCTGGACAGAAGCAGGCTCAGGATGGTCCAATTATTGTGAGACCTGTGGAAACAATGGATGCTTCAAAACAGATAGAGGTGGAAGGGATCTATGTCTGGAGTAGACAGTTATATCCATCTTTGAGGAGTAAAGGACTCCACAAGGTGTCCAATAAGGCTGATATTGGGATGGCATGGATGACCAGTAAAATGAGCTCCAAGGAGCTCTCTTATGATGTGAGTGTCTAAAAGTCTTCCCAGAATGAGATCTCAAATGTCTACCAGAAGAATAAGGCCAATAACAAGGTCTCCTTGACCTGCTTGGTGATGATCCTCTGCTACAATCTGATTCAAAGGAGGACATATAAATAGTCTGATGTCACTGGAGGAGTTGTATCATGATGTGTACACAATGCCCCATGCTGATCTGCTTGTTGCTTAAATCAATGACCCATAGATAACAAAATGGGGACTTGCCTTGAAGTTGATACTAACATTATTGAAGCCAAGTTCAATGCTATGGAGATGGGTACAAGGTTTGCACATAATGTAAGTTCATTATGCTTGCAGTGGTCAGTACTGAAGTAGACGCAGTTGCCCATACTGATCAGGTGTGCAAGAGAGTCAGCAGTGAGGTCAAAGACTGCAATGGCACCATGGTCACCGAATTAGTCAACATTGGTATGGATCCTAGAGTCGGTGCCAACACGAAAGCTGAAGCTAAAACTGATGTTGATGCCAATGCTGGTGTTGAAATCAGTGCATATGAAACCAATTTCAACTTCAAAGTGTCTTATTGAATGAGTGGAGATGGTGGTACTAATAGGCACAGAAAGTCTCTGGCTGCGGCATAAACCTGAGGTGTAGCCAGTACCAACAAATCTGGAGCCACAGACACAGTCATTGGATCATTAAGCTCTGAGAGCTCAAAGGATGCTGGAGTTAATGGAGGCCTCTGTTGGAGCTAACAGCACTAAGAGCTGACTTGGTACTGGATAGCATCCAACTGAAACAGTCACTCTAGTCTCAGTACCAAATGAATGTTGAAGGATTTTAAAGGCACATTGGTGTCCAGAGTCCCTTTTTAGGACTCAAAATGCTTCTTTTCAGGTGTTAGGAGATTTTCAGGTTGCAGGTTTTTGTGTGAAGGGCCTGGAGATGGGTACTGCTTCCTCTTCTCCCAGTGGGACGAACCCGCTTTCTGACGTTTTTGAGAGCTTGAACAAAAACCTGTCTTTCTTACCAGGATCTCACAGCCATCTGTCCCACCGCTCTTTGCTCACAGGCAGCTGACGGTAGCTTGGCTCTCTGCAATGAGGATGAGAAGTCTGCCCACCTTCCCAGGCTGAGCCCTTCTGAACTGAGCTTCTCCCTTTTCAAGTCTCCTGCTCCAAGCCTGGCATGCCTTGAAAGCGCAGCAGAGTGGGGCTACCTGAGCCCAATGCAGCTCTTTAACCCCTTCTTGCCTGGGGCGGGGATTTGTACACCGAGTTATAATACCATTGCTGGAGTCACAGGGTGGTGTAGGGCTCATGCTCTGCCCTGAAGGGTACTGATACCCAGAACTGTCCAGCTCAAGTGAACTGGAAATACACCCCCCTAAGTGGAAGAGATGTGTAAGCATTCAAAGAAGAACCACAGTGACAGAAGGGGTAAGTGTCAAAGGGTGACTGGCCCCTTTAAGGGGAAATGGGGCTAGACACACCTCTGCCATAATTAATTAGGTCCTTCTCAACCTGATGGGGCAGAACTAAGGATCACCAGATGCTAGTTTAATAGATGCCACAGCCTCAAAAAAGGAGTAAGCGAGATCAGTGTATGAAACAACCAGTGAGTGAGAATGGTATTCCAGAGGAACAAGCACTGGGGCCAACTTCTCGGAGACAGACCCAGAAAGACACTCACAGGGAGTCCAGAAAGATGCTGGGAACAGTGCGTGGAGGGTGGACTGAACAGATGCTCCCAAAGGGTGGAAGAACCTTCCTGTTTCTTTGGATTTTTTAGTTGTACTTTTACTATCCAAAATGGGGTTATGTTTGGCCAGAGGATTAAGCCACATCTCAAGCACAGACCGGTGATTGGGGAATCAAGGTAAGGTATTTAAAATTTAAATTTTAAAATTCAAAATTTAAGTACTCAACACTCAATAACCAATTGATCAATAGTCAATCATCAAGTGTGCTGATGGTACTGCCCAGTATGTGAATGTTTCTACACTAGTGAGAACATAACCTTCTCTCTCTGTACTGGTGACGATGAGGCAATATTAAAAGTCATGATTTCTGTTTTACTACGGTTAATTTTCAGTCCAATTTGCTGGCTGAATATGTTAAGTCTGTATGGTGATGGGTATGGGATAACAGAGCAAGATCATCTGCAAAGTCCAGGTCTTCAAGGGATGAGATTTCTTCTGTTGTACACCTCATTACCCAATCAAAGGCAATGTTAAAGAGGATTGCAGACATAACACACTCCTACCATACTACTGTTTTAACCTCAAAACTGAGCTCACTGTGATCAGCACTACATGTAAAGTTGGAATAGAAGCTGATAATTATGTTAATTATAGGAAAAGGGATTCCATAAACCCGCAGAATAAGCCACAGGCTGATCCTGTGAATGCTCTCGAAAGCCTTCTCAAAGTCTGTGAAATTTATGTAAAGTTGTTGTTGCCATTCTAAGCATTGTTCTATTATGTTTCATAAAGTTATGATCTGTGCATCCCTGCCCTTTCTGAAAACTGATGTGCTCTTTTCTGAGAATGCTATCAACTGCCTCTGATATACGCTGGACTAAGATCTTACACAACACCTTATTTAGCACAGATAAAAAATACCACGCCAGTTATTACAGCCACCAAGAGCTCTTTTCTTTGGTATCTTCTGTATAACCTCACTGGTCCATTCATCTGGCACTTTTTCCTTTCCCCGAACTGATGTAAATAGAAGGGCCAGTATAGAGGCTGCTAACTCAGGATCAACCTTGAACAATTCTGCATTCAAGTTATCCTTGCCAAGAGCTTTCCATTTTTTAAAGATTTAAGGGCTTGACTGATCTCTTCCTTTGTTGGGGTCTCTGTGCTGATATTAAGGTCTTTTCCTGCCTCCCAAATGTTTGCTTCCTCTTTAGGTTGCACCTTGTTCAGCAATTCTTTGAAATGCTCTATCCAACATATTTCCTGTTCTTTCTCTGCTGTCAATAGAGAAAGCGTGGTAAACACAAAACAGAAACTACTGAACTAAAATTGGTGTGTCAGAAACTAGGCCTAATTGATGGACAAAATAATGAGGATATGGGTTATCCATCTACCATTCCCTTTGTGGGTCCTTAAAGAAAAACTTTGGGGAGGAAAAATTGGCTCAAATTGAAAAAAAGGGAACAACTTTCACCATCATGGCTGCCCTTTCCCATTCGCCCTGGGATCCTGGACTTTCATCCAAATCCTGAGAGATGTTCTGACCAGACCGGAGGAGAGAGAAAGACCCAAATGACATTGCCATCCCTACTGGCTCCAGCTGAATCCCAAATACTACCTGGGCTGAAATGGGATCAGACTTTAACAAGAAACAGCAGCAGCAACAGCTCCAGTCCATCTCAACTAACCTCCTTGTTTCCTCAGAAGGATAGTTAATAGGTAGCGTAGAGTGGGAAACAAGTCTGCCCAATTTAGTCTTAATCAGTTTGTTATTTCATACAATTTCAGAGAGAATTATTGTCACTTATGACGTCTGGACATAGATTTATGTCAGACAAGCAATAACAGACAAAATGGAATAGGTAAATGGGTGCAAGTTACTGCATTTTGGAGAGCCAAGAAGTCCTTGCTCCCTCCAAGATGGTGGGTCCAGTCTCATTCTTCAGTTGCTGGCCCAGTGTTGAGCCCATTTTCACATGAATTTGGATATATTTTCACATTCTCCATGGCCCAGCTTTCCTCCAAACTTTAGTTATCTAGAGTCCAAATTGTTTCTGCTGAATTTGCAGTTTCTGAGTCATGTTTACCTTGGTCATCCTGTTTCTAAGTTTCCCAGAAAAAGGTTTTATTTATTTATCATTGCATGTTTGTACCTCTTGATTAAATCTTCTAACATGACAAATAACTTCTTACCAGTAATATTTTAACTAAGTCAGCAAATTACACCAAAGAAAAACCAACAAAATACACTCATGATACACAAAGCTTTGATAGGGTGTTACCTTATATCTACTTAGTCATTATCCATAATTATAATTTATTAAAATATAACTAACAAAGCTTTTAATCTTATCACTGATCATCCTTCATTTTAATATTATAGATCAGTACGTGTATATTATCTTCTCCCTTAATCTATTATAAGGGGGATTTTGGAAAGCACACTATGCTAATTTAGTGTCAACTTTTCTTATCTTCTGCAACCACAAATTTGTCCAGGAATTTTTATTTTTCTCAATTCCAAAACTTTTCACTTTTGTATGGCCAAGTCTTATCAACATTTTTCTTGTTACAAATTTTAGATGCTTTGGCTTTTGGACCTTGGTTGTCTATTAATGGAACCACAGCAAGTTATTATCATCAAAGAGACTGTCAAACAAGAGGGCTATTTTCCTTTTAAAAATTCTCTCCAGCTAAATGGAAAGGGAATAAGGGACATTGTTAAAATGAACACGTTATTTAATGCTTAGCATTTCAAATGTTTTATTGCTATAGTACTAAGCAGGCTGAGGTCTCTGTGCAGCAACCCCCAAACTCTCTTTAACACCGTAATGTTGGACAGTGACTGAGTTATGTTAATACCTTTAGCCAATTTATTCCACCTAATTAATACAACAGTACCCATCATTTATTAGCATTGCTGCACCACAATACAGGCGGATGTTATTTCCTAGGGATTTAACTTTGGCCGTTTTGGGCCTGTGTACAGAGGAGACTTGCTCTTTTATAAGGGGTGGGCCGAGTCAAGGAAATATATCAATACCTTGGAGTAACTAATTAGTTTTTAAAAAACAACCAATGGCTTAAATAAGCTTACCTAAGGAAATAGCTGAGAAGTAGTTCTAAACAAATCTCTCTGTAGGTGCAAGAGATGCAGATCCTACAGGGTTCCTCTCACAGCCAAGGATAAGAGGAATGTAGTGACTGGCAGCTGAGCTCACCCTGCCCTTTATATTCCCAGCTATGATGCTGTGAGGACTTCCAGGGTGCAGGTGAGGCCCTAACAGACTGCTACTGAAAAATAATCCAATTTTGTGTGTATGGAAGGTCTGTTCACCAAGTGTGACATCTCTGTGGACAATCATTTCAAGAACTGGGAAATGTTTGTTTGGTCATGGAGATTAAAAACCCAATATCAGGAAAACAAAAAGGAATACCCTAAATAAAACCTAATACTATTAAAATGACAAATGTATCAATCCCAGCCCAACCCCCACAAATAATGTACACTAACAACTATCCTAAAGTTAACGATATACAAAATGATGAGAACGTTAACTATGCAAGTACGCTAGAGTATGGACATTGCTAGTGGTTTCAATCCCTCTGCAATCAATGATAGAAAGGAACTTGAGAAGCTGTTGGCCCATGTGACAGAGTAGTCTGTCCATGAGCTTACAGAAAGAACATTAGCAAACAGATTGCCTGACTAAAAATGAAAATTAGAAGCTACCTTAGTGAGAAATTTCAGGTGAGGGTGGAGATAAAGTGTACTATGTTAAACTATATAGGGAGGCTCTGATACTAGGGCTTTTAATTCACCCACTCTTCTGGTTAGGGTAATGGCAACTAAAAAAATGCTATCTTTATAGAGAGGTGGAGCAGAAAGCTAGTTGCAAGGGGTTCAAATGGTAGTCCCATCATCTCTGCTAAGACCAAGTTCAGATCCAAAGGAGGAATAGGATCTTTCATGTGTGGGTACAATCTGACTAAGCCCTTTAGGAATCTGGAGATGATGGGGTTGGAGAAATGGAATCTACTATCCACCAAGGTGTGCAAGATTGAAATTGCTGAAATATGTATTCCTATAGAGCTAATAGCCAAATTCTGATGTCTTAGGTATAGACAGTAGTGCAATATGAGGTTAAGCCAAGAGTTGCCTGCTCCAGAGATACTCCTTTCTGATGGGACTAAACAGAGAAGTGCTTCCACTTAGCCAGATAAGTACCCCCGTTGAGGGGACTGTACTACTCAGATGCACTTTCTAAACATCCTTAGAATAGGACCTCTCCAAAGTTGTTAACCATGAGTCCTTCATGCTGTTAGGTAGAAAGCGCGCAGGTTGCCTGGAGTAGGCAACCATGGTTCTGAGAAATCACAGCTGTTAATCAAGTGGAGGCTTGATTAACCTTGGCAAGGTCAGTAGGGTCAAGCATCAGTGTTGTTGATGTCATGCCAGTGCTGTAAGGATGAGATAAGCATGGTTTTGCTTGACTTCAAACAGGATCCTGGGTAGAAAGAGAATTAGAGGGAAGACATACAGATGGGGGTCTATCCAGGGTAGCAGAAAAGCATTTGTCAATGAGTCTGGTCTCAGACCTACCCAGGAGCAAAGCTGTTGGCATTTTCTGTTGGACTTTGTTGCAAACAGATCCATTTTGGGAGACCCCCAGAGCTGGAAGATGGATCTGCCATGTCTGGTCATAAAGACTACTTTCAGAAAAGGTCCTGTTCAGCTGATCTGCCAATATGTTATGCTGCCCTGGAAGGTAAGCTGCTCTGTGATTAATGAAATTAGTTATACAAATGTTCCAGAAGCAAATTGCCTCTTGGCATAGATGGGTAGACCATGGACCTCCCTGTATATGTAAAATATAGTTGCATAATTATCTGTTAGAATTAAATTCTACATATAGGAGAAAGGGTGAGCAAGTTAGTGATACAGATCTAAACTCCTTGACATTTACATGAGTCATTAGATCTAGAGACACTGAGTCTGTAAGGACCCCATATTGTTACCCAGGATTCCTCGACCTGGTAACTTTTAGTCTCTGTAAATTGGCATTAGGAAATAAACCAAAGGAAACACAGTACCTCCACCTGCTATATGATTGACTTAGACAAATCAAAACCAACTGCTTTAACTTTAGAGCTTTACTTTAAAGCCTCCAACAATTCCCACTGGAATTCCTTTGCCACAGTCTCCACTTATAAGTCTTAAGCACAAATATTTATTCTATGTATTAGAGCACGCCAAAATTTAGTAGTTACCCCACAAGACTGAGGTAATCTTTGGTTGATTCAATCACAGATTTCCAGTTGGCCAGTCCTTCCATCTCTACCTGGAGATCTTTCAATGTGTCCACTTGACTCAAACTTGCTACCTCCCTCGTATACCTCAAAAGTTACAGAGACATGTCAATCAAGAAAATATTACATAGCTGACCAAACAAATCAATCAGTGGGCAGAAGCAGGAGTTCCAGAGACATGTCACCAAAAAAAATTGTTACGAAAGCAGTCTTAAGCTCTTAGTCTGATAACTAAATTTCCCCATACCGACAATTCTAAAATATATCCCAACTTCCTGTTTTTCACAGACATCTGCCTCAGCATATTCAGAGAGATAGAGAATGCATAGAGCCAGGCTCACTTCATGTGTTCACAGTCTGTCCCCTCCTCTCCTCCTTTGTCTACTTATGCTAAACTCCTGCAAAGGGCTGAAAAAGACTAAAAGCGGCAAGCAGAATAATTGGTAGCCCATGCCAATAATTGGCTATGGCTTGAACACCTGGCTGATTGCTAAAATGCCCCTGTACAATATGAGCTCCTCAACACAGGGATTACATGTCTGTGACTAGAGAGAGGAGTGGGAGGATAAAGGGGACTCCCACACAAACTTTCAAAGTGTCCATCCACCAATCCAGAGATGAAAAAACTGATATTGGCACTTGAACCATCATTGCCAATGACGACGACTTGGGGCATACAGTGATGCTAGCCACCCCGCCAGCTTTCTGAGATGCAGCCTGGTGTGTTTAATTACATACGTACATGCCGCCATATGACCTTGGAGACTGAGTCAGCTTTGGTGCCGTGGGGACAGGGCATGCTTTCAGCCACAGCACTATGCACTGTGGTGTTTTGAACCTGGATAATGGTAGAATGAGCTTGGCCTTTATGAAGTCTAAGACTGTTCCAATAAACTCTAGTCTCTGCCTTGATTTTAGAATTGATTTGTCCTGATTTACTAGGTGTCCCAGTGCATCAAATGTAAAAATGTAGGCAGGATGGTGGATACACTGGATAGTACCTGATCTCGGAACGATCTCTGACCAACAAGTCATCCAGGTACGGGAACAATGGACTCCTAATTTTCTTAGAAGTGCTGCCACCATTGCTATGTACTTTGTGAACATTTGAGAAGCAGCTGAGAGATCAAATGGAAGCACTGTGAACTGATAACGGGACCCATTTGCCACGAATCTGAGAAACTTCCAATGGTTGTGGTTTATTATGACATTGAAGCATGGGTCCTTTAAGTTTCGGTTAGTGTACCAATTCCTGTATTTCAGGGAAGGAATAATCAAAACTGAGGTAACTATGAGTAATTTTATTTTCTTCAGGAATTTGGCCAACTCTCTTAGATGTACCTGATAGACCTGAAACCTTCTTTTGCTTTGATAATAAGGAAGTAGTGGGAATAGAGACAACTGTACTTCCTCTGGCCTGTATCTGAAGGAGTGACTGAACCTCCTGCTGAAGGACAATCTGGTGAGAGTAGTCCCTGAAAAGGGACAAGGCATGAGACAGAGGGGAAGAAATGAACTAGAGGTCATATCACAGTTCCACTGTGCTAGAGATCCACCATTCCGGTATTATGTGGGCCTAAGCAGTTAGGAAGCAGATAAGCAATTATAAACAAAAGGTGAGAACCAGAAGGAACTACAGTTACTGGTACACTTCCCTGATCGGCCAATCAAAATGCCTTTTTAGATGATGTGGCTGGACAGGATGAGCCCACTGATGCTGAAGAGGAGGGTGGTGAGGGTTGTCTCCTGTAACTCCTGCCCTTTCTCATTGGTGGATCTTGAGAATAGGTAGGAAATCCCTGGTGTTTGCATGGCTGTTGTGAATGAAACTGTTTCCCTTTTGTGGCCAGTATAGATGCCAAATGATCTTAATGTTCACCTGGAATCTTTCTGGAATCCTATCATCCATCTTCGAAAGCAAAGAGGAAGCTTTGAAAGTCAGGTCCTGGATGGTCTGTTGGACCTCTGGGGGGAGCTCAGATGACTGCAACCATCTCAGACGACTGCAACCATCTACTCACAGAAATAGCTGACACCATGTTCAAGCAGCCAAGTCTGTGCCATCTAAACTATCCTGGAGAGCAGTACTGGGAACCAGCTTGGCCTCTTCCATAATTACTGCAAACTCCTGCCTGCAGTCCTCTGGTAACTTATCTTGAACTTTTATAATGTTTTCCCAAGACAGTGAAGTCTTAGTGGCTCAGGAGTGCCTACTGGTTTGCAATCCTGAGTTGCAGACTTCCTGTGGAATAACGTTTGCATCCAGACAAGTCCAGTCTCTTTGAATCTATTCCTTTCAGCATTGATATTTCATATCCTTGTCTTTCTCATTCATTAGCAGCTTGCAAACCAAGGAAAACAGGGGTGAGAGTATAAATGCTCATATCCCGTAGAGGGGACGTAGTACCTCCTCTCACCTTGCTTTGCTGTAGGAGGCAAGAAGGATAGCATCCACCACAGTGCTTTAACTAGTTCAATAACGGCTTTACTGAAGGCCAGAGACACACTAGTAGCGGCCAGTGATACCAAGATGTCCACCAACTTGTGAGATCTTTCACACACCTCCTCTGCCTGAATGCCAAGAACACAGGTCACCATTCTCAATAGATTTGGATGAGTTCTGTGGCCCTCTGGCAGGAGTGAATCATTTGCTGCCTCACCAGCCTTGTCTGGGGACAAGGACGAAGATGCAACAGGATTATGAGGTGGGGAAGCCACCCACATGACTACTGGCTGCTCAGTACCAATCTTGGTGCTGGGTACTGGATAATGATGCCCTCAGTGCTGACGCTTGAATGGCCTTGATGATAGTGAACAAGTTGATTGTGGGGAGGCCTTAGTGGGAGGAGGAATGCTCCAACTGTGTCCAGAATGGCCACTGATATGGGTTTTGGGAACCCTGGTTGACCGAACTATTGCCCTTTAAAAGGTCAGTGCTGAGATATTCCTGCATAACTCCTGGCCCTCAAATCTCTGATGGAGTGTATGCTCTCTGTCTTTGATGAGACAGAAAAATGCTTTTCTGAGTCTGAAGAAGAATAATCCAGAACAAATGACAGCAGGGGGGCAGAACCAAATGGGACTGGGGATAGGTAGCACAGAACTGGGGATGGTGGTGACAGGATATCTTCGGAGGCTAGCCTTTCAACTGCACTGGCATTTGTGAAAGCTTGGGAGGCAATGGTTCCACAGGTTCCTCATGCAGTGAGGTAGGAGTAGCAGGTTTCTGTACCGACAGTCAGCCTTCCTACACTGCCAAGTATACTGGTACCGAGAGGATAAGCAGGTGCCTTCTGAGGGCATACACCACTAGGGTGGTTGAGAGTGGCAATGACTATTGGCTGTGTCACACAGAACTTTATGGGGATGCCCTTAACAGACCTGCAACAAGCTTCAGAGGTGAGGATCCCTTCTTCTTTGCTGAAGAATGCTCCAGTGAATGTCTTGTAGAGTCTCCTGCCCCTATCTGGCTTCAGTACTTACACACCCAAGCAAGGTGCTGAATATGAGAAAGGCCTATGCCTTTTCTTCAGCACCAGCAAAAGGGACCGAAGAGCTGCAGACGTTTCTGGTGAACTGCTCCATACCCTAAATAATGTAGTTGGGGACTTCTCCCTATGAGACGAATACAACGGAGGGTGAAGTGCTGCCTCCATGAGTAAACACTTGAGCCTTGCCACTCTTTCTTTCTTTGAGGGGGGCTTGAATTCTTTAAAAATGTGACATTTGTCACTGTTGTGGGATTCTCTCAAAGATTTTAAGCAGGCTGGGTGTGGAACCTGGTACCGAAAGATAAAAGCTGGTCAAAAAAAGACAAATTAAAACCTAGCACTTAACACTAACTTCAACATAACTAACCAACTAATTTCTAACTATTATATACACACACACACAAAGGAGTGAGGGAACCACTTATCACAAGTTTGAGATTGCTTCGACAACCATGACTGATGGTAAGAAGGAGCTGAGGGAGGACAGCTCTGTCCTCCTAAAGCAGCATGCAGTGGTATGTGACAACAGAACCATGCTCTGACTACTGTGATTGAGGCGCATACCCATCTACAGTGGAATGGACATGTACAAGCGCTCCATGAAGAACAGCTAAGTTTCTGCTTCCTAGGGATGGAGAGTTCTAGGGATAAATCCTAAGCATTCAGAGGACAGGACCAGCTTAGAAGTACAATGAGATTCTATGAAGTTCTGAGAAGATACTTATGTGGATACAGAAAGGGAAGCATAAACAAGGACAAAATCTCTTTATTCACATAAAAAAGTAGAACAGAAGAACAAAATAAACTGACAGTTTCAAAAAGAGAAATTCTCCATGAATCCCACGTTGTTTTGACACATGACACGTGACTATCTCAGCAGAGTTCCACATACTCTTTCAGAGGCTGAACTGATAAGAAAAAACATTGCTTTCAAACATCCAGTATTATGTGTTTTGTTAAATATATAGCTTCCCTTCTAAGTTTTAGACTGAATACTGCTCTTCTTCTTCACGCTCTTCTAAAAAAACAAAAAGAGTACAAATGATTAAAGCATAGTCTATCTAGCTGGCAAAGTTGTACAGCTAAATACTCACGTCAGGACATTTTCTTTCTTTAGATGTAGAATAAAAGTCTCACTATTCATCCATCTTATCCCTTAGAAAATTACTACAAAATTAAAATATAAATAGTCACACAATCCAGGATTATGTGAGATATAAATAAATTAATATAATAACCAAAACAATCCAGATGCCTCCAAGCCTCGATCAGTTGCATATACAACTTTAATGTTGCCCCTTGAGTGAATGTCTTGGGATATTGGATTGCATGCTCGCATACTGGTTTTCAAACTTCATAGATCATTAAACAATTTTTCTACAAGTGTGTGTGTGCATGCATGTGCATGTAGCATCTTCAATGCATTTTTCACTTTTGAGTACTTACACTGATTTAGGTGTAAAATTTCCAGTATAACATTATTCACTTAGGTCCCAATGCAGCAGTAACTCCATTAGGGAGAATCCCACCCTGTGCTCAGGCAGAGCCCATTGAAGTCAAGCAGGAACACAGGACTGGGCCCTTAGACTTTTTATATTACTTGTTTAGCCTAACCAAAAGGAGGTTGAGGAGAGATATGATTGCTCTCTATAAAAACATCAGAGGGATAAATATCAGGTTCAGGGAGGAATTATTTAAATTCAGTGCCAATGTGAACACAAGAACTAATGTATATAACCTGGCCATCAGGAAGTTTAGATGTGAAATTAGATGCAGGTTTCTAACCATCAAAGGAGTGAAGGGGAGCAGTGGGGACAAAAAGCCTAGCTGGCTTTCAGGGGGAACAGTGGGGGCAAAAAACCTAGCTGGCTTCAAAACTGAGCTTGATAAATTTATGGAGAGGATGGTATGATGGGACAGCCTAGTTTGGTCATTGACTGATCTTTGACTACTGGCGGTAGATATGCCAATGGCCTGTGAAAGGATGTTAATGCAGTGGGTTCTGAGTTATTACAGAGAATTATTTCTTGGGTGTCTGGCTGGTGAGTCTTGCCCACATACTCAGGGTTTAACTGATCGCCATATTTGAGGTCAAGAAGGAATTTTCCCCCAGGTCAGACTGGCAAAGGCCCTGGAGGGTTTTCGCCTTCTTTTGCAGCATGGGGCACGGGTCACTTGCGGGTGGATTCTCTGTACCCTGAAGTCTTTAAACCATGATTTGAGGACTTTAATAACTCAGTCATAGGTCAGGGGTTTATTACAGGAGTGGATGGGTGAGGTTCTAAGGCCTGCGGTGTGCAGGAGGACAGACTAGATGATCCTAGTGGTCCCTTCTGACCTTAGAGTCTATGAGCTTCTTGGCAAATTCCATAGCTACAGAATAATGGATTACATTGGATCCTGATTAAAATATCCTAACTGTGCATCTAAAATTGCAACTGTATGATTAACATATTAAATTACATTCTGGATTCTCCAGAGGCCAACAGATAAGAAAGGACTTTTTGATAAATAGCCTGAAGTTAAACTGACTCAGGGCCTTCTTTCTGAACCAGCAAATGGACAAGACAGACCATTTGTCCCTAGCATGAGGGGAAGGTTTGGAAGGACTGATACCTGCCATTGGAGTGGAATGACCTCTGATAAGAGAAGTGTGCTGCTTGCCTGGAGCTAGGATTCAGGATGTGATGGAGAGACTGCCAAGACTCATCAAGTCCTCAGACTGCTACCCCTTCCTACTTCTCCATGTGCGCACCAATGACACTGCAAAGAACAACCTTGAGCAGATCACTGTGGACTATGTGGCTCTGGGAAGAAGGATAAAAGAGTTTGTGGTGTTCTCGTCCATCCTTCCAGTTGAAGGAAAAGGCCCAAGTAGGGACCGTTGCATTGTGGAAGTAAATGTGTGGTTACACAGGTGGTGTCAGGGAGAGGGCTTTGGATTCTTCGATCATAGGATGTTGTTTCAGGAAGAAGGATTACTAGGAAGAGACATGAATCACCTAACAAAGAGAAGAAAGAGTATCTTCACAGACAGGCTGGCTAACCTAGTGAGAAGGGCTTTAAACTAGGTTCGATGGGGGACGGAGACCTAAGCCCCAAGGTAAGTGTGGAAGTGGGACACCACGAGGAAGCAGAAGGAGGAGGGTGCAACAGGGGAGACCTCCTGATTTGTACTGAGAAAGTAGGGCAATCAACTAGTTATCTCAAGTGCCTGTACACAAACGCAAGAAGCCTGGGAAACAAGCAGGAGGAATTGGAAGTCCTGGCACAGTCAAGAAACTGACATGATTGGAATAAACGAGACTTGGTGAAATAACTCACATGACTGGAGCACTGTCATGGATGGGTATAAGCTGTTCAAGAAGGACAGGCAGGGGCGAAAGGGTGGAAGAGTAGCACTGTATGTAAGAGAGCACTATGATTGCTCTGAGCTCCAGTGTGAAACTGGAGATATGCCAGTTGAGAGTCTCTGGGTTAAGCTTAGAAGCAAGAACAATAAGGGTGATACTGTGGTGGGTGTCTGTTATAGACAACCAGACTAGGAGGATGAGGCACATGAGGCTTTCTTCAGTCAACTAGGGAGTTTCCAGTTCCCAGGACCTGATTCTCAAGGGGGACTTCAATCACCCTGACATCTGCTGGAAAAGCAATACAGCAGAGCACAAACAATCCAGGAAGTTTTTGGACTGTGTTGCAGATAACTTCCTGGTGCAAGTGCTGGAGCAACCAACTAGGGGTCGTGCTGCTCTTGACCTGCTGCTCACAAACAGGGAAGATTTGGTAGGGGAAGTAGAAGGGGTGACAACCTAGGCAGCAGTGACCATGAGATGGTCGAGCTCAGGATCCTGACAAAAGGAAGAAAGGAGAAGAGCAGGATACAGATGGACTTCAGAAAAGCAGACTTTGACTCCCTCAGGGAGCTGAAGGGTAGGATCCCTGGGGAGGTTAATATGAGGGGGAAAGGAATCCAAGAGAGCTGGCTGTATTTTAAAGAAAACTTATTGAGGGCGCAGGAACAAACCATCCCGATGTGCAGAAAGAATAGTAAGTATGGTAGGCGACCAACTTGGCTTAACGAAGAAGTCATTGATGAGCTTAAACACAAAAAAGAAGCTTACAAGAAATGGAAGTTTGGTCAGATGACTATGGTGGATTATAAAAATACTGCTCGAACATGCAGGAATAAAATCAGAAAGGCCAAAGTACAATTGGGGTGGCAGCTAACAAGGGGTGTGAAGGGGAAAAAAAGGGTTTTCTA
>ML675720.1:513688-550763 GCA_007922155.1 Mesoclemmys tuberculata | reverse complement strand
ATGGATAACTTTTCCTTCTGGAAAACTGTATGGCTGGGTCTGCCATGAGTACTCCTAACTCTACAACCCCTCTGACCATTGTGATAGCGACCAAGAATGCTACCTTCATTGAGAGATGTAGCAGAGAATAGAATGATAGAGGCTCAAATGGCAACTTTGTTTGGATTGATAAAAGTAAAAGGTAAAAGTCAAGGCTGGTACAGGATTTGTCACAAGAGGAAAGACTTTAATCAGATCCTGCAGGAACCAGGATGTGACTGGGTGAGAAAATAAAGAGTAATGACCTATCAGTGGATGATATGCGCTGATGGCCACCAGGTGTTTCCTGAGGTAACTGAGACAATCCCCAAAATTTTAAAGATATTAGGTAGTTTGGCATGCCTGGAATCTTTGGTTAAAAAGAGGAAATTCCTCATTGGTCACACCAAAACAAAAATATTTTCCACTTATTGTGTAAAATACTTCCCCATAGAGTCTTTTGAAGTAGTACTTTGTATACTCTGGATGTCAGCCAAGCAAACCTTTCTTAGGTCTGACATCCATTCTCCTCAGTAATAAGGGAATCAGAAGGAACACATAATCTCATAGAATATTAGGGTTGGAAGGGACCTCAGGAGGTCATCTAGTCAAACCCCCTCCTCAAAGCAGGACCAACCCCAACTAAATCATCCCAGCCAGGGCTTTTTCAAGCCACACCGTAAAAACCTCTAAAGAGGGAGATTCCACCACCTCCCTAGGTAACCCATTCCAGTGCTTCACCACTCTCCTAGTGAAAAAGCTTTTCCTAATATCCAACGTAGACCTCCCCCACTGCAACCTGAGACCATTTCTCCTTGTTCTGTCATCCGCCACCACTGAGAACAGCCTAGCCCCATCCTCTGTGGAATCCATCCTTCAGGTAGTTGAAAGCTGCTATCAAATCCCTCCTCACTCTTCTCTAATGCAGATTAAATAAATCCAGTTCCCTCAGCCTTTCCTCAAAAATTATTTACTCCACTCCCCTAATTATTTTCATTGCCCTCTTCTGAACTCTCCAATTTGTCCACAACCTTTCTGGAGTGGAGGACCCAAAACTGGACACAATATTCCCACTCCCCTCGATCTGCTGGCAGTATTCCTATTCACGCAGCCCAATGTGCTATTAGTTTTCCTGGCAACACGGGCACACTGTTGACGGATATTCAGCTTTTTGTTCACTATAACCCGCCAGGTCCTTTTCTGAAGAACTGCTGTTTAGCCACTTGGTCCTCAGTGTATATCAATGCATGGGACTCTTCCGTCCTAAGTGCAGGACTCTGTACTTCTCCTTGTTGAACCTCATCAGATTTCTTTTGGCCCAAATCTCCAATTTGTCTAGGTCACTCTGCATCCTATCCCTATCCTCCAGTATTTACCACTCCTCCCAGCTTAGTGTCATCTTCAAACCTGCTGAGGGTGCAATCCACCACATCCTCCAGATCATTAATGAAGATGTTGAACAAAATCAGTCCCAGGAGCAACTCCTGGAGCATGACATTTGATATCGGCTGTCAACTAGACATTGAGATGTTGATCATTACTTGTTGAGCCCAATGATCTAGCCAGCTTTCTATCCACGTTATAATCCATTCATCCAACCAATCCATACTTCTTTAACTTACTGGCAAGAATACTGTGGGACAGCACATCAAAAGCTTTGCTACAAACAACATATATCACATCCACTGCTTTTCCCACATCCACAGAGCCAGCCATCTCATCACAGAAGGCAATCAAGTTGGTCAGGAATGACTTGCTTTTGGTGAATCCGTGCTGACTATTCCTGATCACCTTCCTCTCCTCCAAGTACTTCAAAATGGACTCCTTGAGGACATGCTCCATGATTTTTCTGGGTTCTGAGGTGAAGCTGATTGGTCTGTAGTTCCCCGGATTCTCATTCTTCCTGTTTTTAAAGATGGGCTATCTCAGGGCTACTGACCATTATATGAGAAAAGCGTTATCTCAGAGCCTGTGTTGCAACCCCCCCTGGAGCACAACTCCCTGCGCTTTTTGTTTATATGTGACCGAAAAAGACGTGTGGCTGGGAAACCCCACGTCTGAAACACTTTCAGTAGAGTCAGTCATTCCACTCTTGCTCAAGCTCTGTGAAGAAGTGTCTGCGCAGAGAGTCTCCCATGGTATTCTGTATTCCTGGCAAATGGACAGTGGTCAGGGTAATCTGGAGAGGTATGCACCAGTATCAGAAGGTGATGGCCTCCACACAAAGCTGTGAGGAGTGTGCGCCTGCCTGCTAGCTGATATAAGAGATCACTGTCATGTTGTCCCCTAATACCTGGACTGACTGGCTGTGGATGTGCGGGAGGAATCGCTCACAGGCCAGCCTGCTCACTCTCAGTTCCAACTTTTCGATGTGGAGCCTAGGCTCCTGAGGAGACCAAGTCCTTTGCATTGCCTGCCCCTCCAGGTGGGCCCTGTACATCTAAGTCAGGAAATGTAAGAGGTGCTTTTGCAGGTAGCCAGTAATTCATAGCAGGCTTACAGCCAAGTACTATGTGAACAGAAACACTGGGGGAGCTGGGATTAGAAATAAGGAAAAGTGTCACAATCTTATACGGTATAAACATAAATGGAATTTTACTTGCCTTCTAAAGACCTGAGCAATTTGAGTTCTTTTATATATGGCAAAGCTGATAACCAGAAGAAGTATGCTTCCAATTGCTATTCCCATAATAATGGCAGTGTCACTACTGGACACTTGGAAAGAAACAAACACAGAAACATTACAATTTGTTTGCACTTAAGGCTCACTCATACAATGGTAACAAACATTTCTGTAGAAACTGAGGTTTGTGCCTGTATGAAGTGTGCATGCATCACACATACATACAGCTACCTCATATGTAAATTATCTAAAAATACTAGCAAAGAGGGCCTCCAAACTTGTTCATTGTTGATAAATTCAAAGCATATGCTAGAGTTCTATAAAATTATGTCTGGTTTGGAGAAAGTTAACAAGGAAGTGTTATTTACTCCTTCTTGTAATACAAAAAGTAGGGGTCACCAAATCAAATTAATGGGAAGCAGGTTTAAAGCGAACAAAAGGAAATATTTATTCATGTTATACACACTTGACCTGTGGAACTCCTTGCCAGATGATGTTGTGAAGGCCAAAACTATAACGAGGTTCAAAAAAGAACTAGATAAATTCTTGGAGGATAGGTCCATCAGTGGCTATTAGCCAGGAGGGGCAGGGATTGCTGTTTCCAGAAGCTGGAAATGGGCAATGGGATGGATCACTTGATGATTAACTGTTATATTCATTCTCTGGAGCACCAGGCATTGGCCATTGTTGGAAGACAGGATACTGAGCTAGGACCATTGGTCTGACCCAGTATGGCTGTTCTTATGCTCTTCTCCATAACCCAAACAGAGCTCACCTGCCTTTAAACAAATATGTTTTGCCCATCTATAAACTGTTTTATTATTTATGATACACTAAGACAAGCCTCACTACCAATTCTGGGGAATAAGGTACTATGGTCCTCTCCAAAGCTTGACCAACTCTGAAAAGGTGTAATCTCTGTCGAAAGACATATAGGCAAGATTATAACTGAAGTATCCATTGTTTATTGTTTGCATTCTCTTTTGGTTTTAATTTTCTCCCCTTCTTTAACAATAGCCATTGTTAATAGTTTAGTCATTATGAGGCAAAGAACTTGAATTGGCATTAAGAGAGACGTTTATTAAGATTTGGTGTATTATTTCTTATTACTCTAGACAATAAAATTTTAGTAATTTCTAAGATAAATTACTTGGTACTCAACAACTTGAAACTTTCGACTGCAGATGCACCTTAGAAAAGGACTACATGTGAACAATCACTTGAAGAATTGGGGAGATTCAGGAATTCAGTGAGTTTATAAAAATTGGAAAGTAATAATCACTTAAAAGGAATGGTTTACTACTAGGACTGGGAGATTTAGTCGTATGGTAAAACAGAGAAATGTTACATCAGTAAGAAGAAAATTCAAGGGTTTGGTAGCAACATAATAGGGGCCACTGAGTTAGGTAGAAAAAAGTGCATCACATTCTTTCCAGTACCTTTTTGCTTCTAGTGTCTATTTAAGGCCAAGTTTTGATATACTTATTCATGATGAATAGTACCTTAGTACCTTCACAATATCCCACTGATGTCAGTGGAACCATTTGTAAAGTAAGCTCCTACTTGTATAGCTGAAGGGGTTAGCTTTAGCATTTATTTTATTTGGCAGTAATGCAAGGAACTACAGGCCTGTAACTTGTAAGACATTGGCTTCTGCAGTGAGCATAAGGCTTGAGGCCTATTAGCTCTGGCATAGACAAATGGCCTACTGATCACCTATCAGTTTTAAGGAACTGGAAATACAGTGTGTAAGGGGGAATTTTGTCCTTAACGACACAAGCCAATCACAAGAATATGAGTTAACACTGGCTTTTGGATAGAACATCTGCAGATATCGGATCACAAGAGTTCCATGGCAACCAGCTGATGCATATGATAGTAAGTTGAGATAATTAACGTACTAATATATAGGCGAAGGGCATGTTAACATTAGTAGAGTGAGGAAATACAAATAAGGAAGAGGGGAGAAACCCCTTTTGAATATGCATTAGACATAGTGGCATCTGCATAACATATTATAAAAGTTGTATCCATGCCTGTGTGCAGGAGGAGAGAGAGATTTAGCCCTTGGGAGGTGCCAGCATGATGGCCACAGGTGATGAGGAGGAAGGTGATGGTGATGAGGAAGATAATGGCTAACATTTCAGTTCTGTAAGGGATGGTGTAAGTATATGGATATTCAGATGTACATTCAGTATTATCTGTATCCAGCTTACTGGGTTAGAGTGTTTGTGACTTAGCTAAATGTATTAATAAACTATTCTAAACACAGAAGTGTACTTACAGTGTGAGTGTCGCAACTGTGCACATCGGGGTTCCCAATTATACAGTAATTTTAATAATACTGGGCCTGGTCTTGGGACAAGAGCCTGTCAAACATCAGAGTGATAATTGGGAATATCAGAATCAGGCCTTTTGGGTGTTATTTAGGTAATGACTTCCAGAACCTTTCAAGGGCAGCCCAAGTTGACCACATTACAGTTATACAGTCTGGATGTGACAGGGATGGGTGACATTTGCAAGGATCACATTAGAATACAAGTTACAGGTTCCTGGCTTTAGACTAAAATCAGGATAAAATATAGAGTGCTTAGTTTTTCACAGCACTTACGCTTGGAAGTTGGAGGGGGCCCACTGTCAACACTTCCTCCAAATCCTTTGAATTTGCAGTCTGGAGGGGCCCAACCATAATCACAATGGCAGTTTTTCTTACTGTTGCACACCTGAAATAGAATAAGGATGTAAATAACAAATGAGCAATGAAACAATGAGTAATCTGATTAAGATACAGCTTTCTTGAGCTACTGGTGCATTCTAACTGCCCTCTAAAGTATGGCATCACATACTACGTAAAAGACAGAATGGTAGTTTCTTAGCTGCTTCTTTACATTTCTCCAAGTCTCTTGATATGAGCACCAAGATAACTAGTTATCCAAAGTCTCCATCTTTGGCAGAAAGAGTTAATTTACTAACTTTGATTTATTAATTTGCAATCTTACCATCTAATGGCTGAGGAAGAGAAAAAATAGAACAAACTTCTCTATTTTGGAGCTGGAAGACAAAGTTTGATAGAGTCACCATGTACCCTCTCTGGTAGGGATCACCAAACTTTTGAAAATAGCATACATGATAGAGCAAACTTTCTCTCAGATGAGAAAATCCAATGTGTAGAGTTAATGTATTATAAAAGAAATTTTAATTTTACTGAAACCTTTAGTGAAATCAGGTGTAAAGCCCCAAAAGGGAAAGATAGATATAAAAAAAATAATGGCAGATTCCATATGGCAGAGCTGGTTTCTTCCTTCTCTCTGGACTGTACTATAAGAAGTAGAGATCTGGGCATTCTTATCTTGGAAGAGTATATTTTACCTCCAGAGCCAGGTGAAGCTGACTGAATTAACCTGTTAGTCTTGAATTCCATTTTCAGCCATGCAAGAGCTACTGTTTCAATTTTTGCACTACACATTCTGGTGCTAGGAATAACTTGGAAAGCATTCCCTGATGTGAGGTAGAGGGGAAGCCATGGGATTATGAAACAGGTTTTCTACTTCTAGGCATAAATCAAGGTCAGGACACAATGCTGGTTATTATAATTTAACATTTACTTTGCAATGGTTCCTAAAGGGCATAAGAAGTTTGGGCTCCCACTGTGTCCGCTGGTGCAAAAATATGTGATAAATGATAGTTCCTACCCCAAAGAGCTTGGTTAGAACTTGGCTGAGCTCAGGATAATACTCAGTAGTACAGAGACCTCAGGTAGGCCAGAAACCAGCCAGATGGTTTTTATACGGTAGAACTGGCTTTTAAGAAAGGGTGATTCTTAGTAAAGGTACGACTTGAATTTTTGTTACTAGAATTTCATAAACCAAATTTATTTTTCTGAGGGTTATCAATTAAAATCCCTCCATTCCCTTTCATCAAGAAAGCCAAATAGTCCAGGCTCCCCTTTCTTCAGGGGGCTGAAGAAGAGAGTGCTTATCCCCTTCCCAGGCTCCAATCCACACACAAAATCCTCTCTTCTCCATTTGGGCAGCTGTGCTTCTTCCCATGAGCACATGCTTCCTGCTGAAACCCTTAATCTCTTATGGCTTCCTCTGTCAGTGCTATTCAGCTAGCTAATGAACTACAGTCTTCAAGTCTCCTCCGCAAGCCTGGCACTTAAGATGATCTTTATAAGCTAGGCTCTTCCTCTCAGCCCACTGAAGTAGTTTAACTCCCTCACAGTCCAGCTGAGACTAGGACACAAACATCCTGAGCTTCTTCTCCCAACTTCCCATTTGTGTCTGCTTGATTTAAATAGTAATTGCATCAATGGTCTGCATAGATCACCTTATAGATGGGCACCTGACTGCTAGACATCAAATCCTGAGCATGTTGGTTGCTCGGCTGAACATAGTCCACTTACCCACCTACCAGTTAGACAAACAGTGTCATGCTGCTTTTTAGTGAACTTCACAATTCTACTACTAACTATTACCGGAGCTTGCCTTTATCTTAAGCGGTAGAGACTTGGCTTTTTGGAGCCAAAGGATTAGGGTTTTAGTTCCAGCTCCCCAAGCCTTACAGCTATGTCTAGTAGGTTTCCAGTATTCTCTATGTCGTGCTGGGACTTTGGACAGCTTGTCAGGAATCCCACTGCCACTGAGGTGACGACATTTAAAACTTTGCTGTAGTGATACACATAAATATTACATTTCACTGGAATTTGAGGGCAAGTTAAGTCTTCCTGTTTCTCACTGTCATTCATTCCAAAAGGCTTTGAAATAACTATGTTTATCTCTTCCTGAATTCCTCCAGTTAATTTTGGTGCATAAGCTAAGCTAGTGCTTACAGTTAACAGCCCTTCATCCTACACAACAAGTTTCTCCTTTAAAGTTAGTATGGTATAGACTCAGTCTGACTGAAGAGAACAAGTATTTCTCTGAGGCTTTCCCATTCCGCTCACTTTGGAGCCATTGAGGCTATGAACACGTTGACAACGGCAAATTCGTCGCCGTCAGATTGATTTTTCCGGTTCAACTGAGGGGCAGTGAAGACGCTGCTCAATTGATCCGGAAGTCGACGCAATAAAAGCACCTCCCCAAAAAGCATAGCACTGTGTCGATGCGAATGCATTTCCCTACAGCGCAGCGCAGTGGAGACGGCACGCTAAAGGGAAGTTACAAAGTTAACTGGAGTTACGCAAGCTACTCCATGTAACACATGTTGGGGGAGAGAGAGGAAATAAGGTGTCTGTTCATGACTTCCATCTTAAGGGGAAAGAGAGATCCTTGGGGCAGGAAGAATGAGTAGAAACACAGAGAGCCCTTGACACCAGGGGCAGGGAAGGCGGAGCATGGATGATAATACAGAGCCCCTAGTATGAGGGAAGGGGCAGGCGGGTTAAAGGGACTTCCTGAAATAGAGGTGGATTGGAAGGTGGCACAAAAATGGAGTTTATAGGGAGAAATGGAGGGTGTGAACTGGTGGATTCTCACCTGGACCATGGAGTTTGGCAGATGATGATTAATTTACTAATACTTATAAAGGAGTGTATGAGTATTCAGTTTTTCCCCAGCAGTGTTTCTCTCTTCTTCTGACCCTTTCTGGAACTGTTTTTCCATAGGTACTTGTAGGAATATAGACCTGCTAAACTATGGTTTTAAATTGAGTTTTGATGTTAGTGCAAGTGATAGGCCCAAAGCTTGTGACCAAAAAGAATGAGAAGAGGCCAAAATGAGAAAAAGGGAGTTTGTGTTAAATGTATCACCCTTGAAATACCAGCATTATTTTATTGAAGGTTTGGAGTTCAGATGCAGTCAATAATTCTTTAAAATAAAGAAAATATGGTTAATTGGGTACCAGCTGCAGTAAATAATTGATTATATATGGCAAGGTTTTTAGGGGTTCCTTTGTCAGAGATTTTTCTTATGCCTCCCTGTCATGCCAAGATGGGACAATATATCCCAAGCCTGATCATGTTGTGGGTATTTGGGCAATGCTTACAACTGTATTGTCGCTAAAATCTAGAATATAAATGTGTATATGCTGGTGTTTCTATTTTGAATGTAATCAACTCTGAGTGCGTTTTAGACTAATAAAGGAATATTTGTGTAGCAGCTAAGTCACGGTGAACCTTAGTAAATGTATTTAGAAAAATTATTTCCAACAGTGCTGCTTCAGCATTCCAATCGTCTGGAGTGTTACCACACCTTTCCCTCCTTGGAATGAGCTCAGTTTGGCTTATATAGGCCCAGACCCTTCCCACATCCAGCAGCCTCTGAGGCGAATACTTAATTGGAGTCAGCTTCTTGGGAGTTGTATTTTTCTCCTCCTCCTATGTGGCAGTTCACTCTCTAACAGAGGGATGCAAAATGGTGCAAGCAGTGATCCTGACTTACAGAAACGATGAAGTGTGCAACCCTCTAAATCCTATCCTTGTTTGCTCCAGGATGCATTAGTGTAATGTGCTCCACTTAGGGCTATTCTTGAAGACCCCAGGAAACTTTCATCTTGTGCTATGAGAATGTAACACCTGAGCTTCTTGTTCTGCACTGATTCCCCAGCTGATTGTAAGTGCAACATATAGAAATAATTTATTAGCAATAACTCTCTCCCTCCTTTGTATTCCTCTACTGGCTATCCCCCTTTATTCATTGGTCCTGCTTTGAGCAGGGCGCTGCACTAGATGACCTCCTGAGGTCTCTTCCAACTCTCATCTTCTATGGTTCTATGATTGCAATGCATTTAAATTTCTTATCTTCACTTGTTACCCTGTCAACTGCTCAAATTTAATCATTTTTGGTCAGGATTTCCAGCATTACTCGAGACACAACTTTTCTGTCATTGTACATCTGATGCCATTTGCAGGATTAAGGAAAATTCCTGCTGGGGAGATTCCCAATGAGCAGCTGCACAAACAAGTATCTTTAGAATATCAAATGGGCATCTAGGATTAAGATTTGTGCTTTATAAATCAATCCATAGTTGAAAATCATATGGGGAGGTGAGAGCAAGGAGGTGAGTAGCTAATGGGTCAGATGGGGGCATTGATCTGAAATTCCTAGGATGATTGTGATAAACTGAGATGAGAGGAAAAAAGGGTGGGTTTGGAATCAAAATACAGATTTCTTTTGATGCTGTTATGGAGAAATGATCATTCAGAAATAAAATCTTTACTACTTACTATTACTTACCCCTCTGTCACTGCATTTTGTGTAATTACAATCATAATTCAGAATTGTTATATTGACACATGTCCTGTTTATACATATCTGTAAAAATTCACAAATAAATATACATTAGATAATAGAATGACATTAGGAATGTCTATATTCTGACTGGTTATTAGATGTGGAAACCATGCCATCGGTCTAAAAGAAAGGTTAATGGTAAATAACTTTTTTCCAAAATTTCTTAGCATAGTCACATTCTTCAGGTACACATGATTTTGGCACCACAATTAAAGCCCTTTTGAAAGCAGGAAGCATTAAGGTCATGCATGGGCTCATTTGCAGAAGAGGGTTCCTTTCAATTCTTCAGAATCCATATCAGACGCTCTGAAGAAGTGGGGACGACGAAT
This sequence comes from Mesoclemmys tuberculata, assembly GCA_007922155.1. Classification (NCBI taxonomy): domain Eukaryota; kingdom Metazoa; phylum Chordata; order Testudines; family Chelidae; genus Mesoclemmys; species Mesoclemmys tuberculata. The sequence continues at coordinate 540,561 of ML675720.1, read as the reverse complement.
CTACTCGAAGAGTCAGTTTCTGGCAAAAAGCCTTTCTCTGTTAAGTATTTTTAGCGTAAAGCCTTGCACAATTGCTTTCTTGAAACAGGTATCAGATGCCAAGTCAAGAGAGTAATGCTGGATGAATATATAAATTGAGTTTTAAGGAGCAGTGTTATGTGATAACAGCTAAAACTCATCCATAATTTCTTGATGACTGCAACATCTTTTTTTCTAGCATCACCACATTGCTCCCCATCCATTCAAAATTATCACCCCTTAATAACCTTAACCTTATAACCCTCTCCCTCCTTTGTATTCCTCTACTGGCTATCCCCCTTTATTCATTGGTCCTGCTTTGATTTCCTTTGATGCTGTTGTGGAGAAATGATCATTCAGAAATAAAAGAAGCTGTATAGGAGAGGTTACTCACCTTGTGCAGTAACTGCAGTTCTTCAAGAGTTTCATCCCTATTGCAACTTCTGTACTGTACTTCAGTTGCACATGCACCCCATGAGCCTTTGATTGGAGATTTTTGGTAGCAGTACCCTTTCGGCCCACTCATGCGCTCCACACATCCTTATGCCCTGTATCAAAGATATATAGAGCTGTGCTGGTGATCTGCCCTCTCAGTTCCTTCCCTACCATGATGTCCCACAAGATGAAACTCTGAAGCAGAAGGGAAGGATGGCAGGCAGTGTAGCACCCATTGGGAAAAACATCTCAAAGAATGGCAGTTACTGCACAAGTTGAGTAACATCTCCTTTCACTAGCATCTCTGTGGATGCTCAAATTTATGTGACTCCCAAGCAGTATCCATGGAAAGAGCTTTGGATTTGAGTCCAACAATGAAGACAGAACTTCATTGCCTACTGCAGCATGTGATCTGGCTATGTGAACCAAGGCATGGTGTTAGGTGCCACTCTACAAATTTCAGCCACTAGAATATCATTCTATATTGTGATAGAAGTAGATTGCAGTCTTGTAAAATGGGCTAGCACCTTAGAATGGATCCAACTTGGGGTTTTTGAATGGGGACTGTGGATTCCCTGGATCTGTCTGTAAATGAAACAGACAATCTGGGAAAATTTCAAAAGAATTTGTCCAGATAGAAGGCTAATACCCTTCTGACATCCAAAGTGTGGAGAACAATTTCTTCCCTGGTCTGGTGTGGTTTCAGGAAAGAGACAGGAAGCTGAATAACCTGGTTAATATGGAATTCAAAACATACCTTTGGGAGAAACTTAGCATATTGTCATAATTAAACTTTCTTCCTGAAGATTATTGTAATGGGAGGATCTGTAATTAATGTCCCTAGTGAAGGGGATTCCTCTCCGCTCACTTCACCTCCTGCTGGTCATTCTGGGGATTAACTCATTCTTTCAGTTGTGTCCTCCTCAGTGGTCTCTCCACCTGTCTTCTCTGTATGTGGTCTCTCTTGCTCTCGGTGCTACTGCTTGCTGTCTGTTGCCCTTGAACCAGGTCATTAAGTCCCGCCCCTTCTTTCCAGACCAGCTCTCTGGCAGACATCTCCATGTCAGGTGAACATGTCAGGTTCAGCCAGGCCCACTCTTCACATTGGATTCCAGCCCAGGAACCCTATAACATTCAACCTAGGCCTATCCTGCCTGTGACCTTGCTGCTTTTTCCCTGGGCTTTTTCCGACCTAATTGGCTCCCCCCTCTCTGGGTTTGTCATCTCCTCCACACCCTCCTCTCAAGAAATCTGCCTTCCTGCAGTGACAAAAATTCCTCCCTATTTTCAGGGAATAACTGTCCTTCCCTAGCAGCCATGCCCTTCTCTAGCCAGCTACCTGGCTTTCTACAGGTCTTGCCTGCTCTGTCCAGGTGAGCCTGTTCCTCATCAATTAACTCCTTGATTTGTAGCCTAATTGTTAGCTTGAGCCCAACTGGCCCCACCCAGCTCTTGTCAGGCCAGTATGGAGTGTCAACAACATCCCCTTTTCCTCAACTCTTCATGCAGAAGTGATGCCACCATGAAAGACATTTTCATGACCAGGTGAAGATGGGGACAACTGGCCATTGATTCAAAGGGGGGTTTCATGTGACAAATAAGGACCAACTTTAGATCACATACAAAGGTAGGCTCTCTAATCAGTGGAAAAAGGTTCATCAGCTTCTTAATTAATCTTGTTATTGTGGGGTGAGCAAACACTGAGAATCCCTCAACAGAGGAATGAAAGGCAGTTATTGCCACCAAGTGAACCTTGGCACAACTCATGGAGAGTCCTGACTTTTTCAGTTCCAAAGGGTAGTCAAGAACTGCATAGAGGAAAGAGGAAGAGGTGAAAACTGTCACCGGATAAACCAGTGGTGAAATTTCTTCCATTTCTGAAGGTAAGTGGTTTATATAGACATTTTCATACTGATTAACAGTGCCTGTTATCTCTGCAGAACAGGAAGTGTCTATCCCCGAGAACCACTGAGTAACCAAGCTCTGAGATGAAGAATTCCCAGGTTGGGCTGAAACGTCCAACTGGAATAGTAAAATATCAGATAAGGAATGAACAGAAGACAACAGAAAAAAGGTGAGGTGAATCAAGTAAGGGTACCAAACTTGTCTTGGACACACCAGGACAAGTAAAAGGACCCTGGCATGGTCATGTTTAACCCTGTTCAACACTCTCAAGATCAACAGTATTGGAGAATATGCACAGAGAATGCCTTTCCTCCAAGGAATGAGGAACATATCCTCTAAGGAGTGAGGACCCAGTCCTCCTCTTAAGAAGAATTTCCAGAATTTCCTTTTGGTTGCAGCATCAAAAAGTTCCACCCTTAGCCTGGGTTCACACTGACAGTGGCAAAATCGCCGCCGTCAGATTGATTGTTCCGGATCAACTGAGCAGTCTGTGTAAACCCGCTCAGTCGATCCAGCAACTGATGCAGGAAAACCACCCCGGTAAGTGCCATAGCGCTGCAGTGCAGTGTGGATTGCGTGCAGAGGAGACGCAGCAAAGTCAACAGGAGATACGCAAGTGATTTATGTCATTTGCGTATCTCCCATCGACTGCTGCCGAATCCTAAATGTAAGAGTAGACTGGGTCTTAGAAACCCTGAGGTCAGAAAAATGTGACTGAGGTTCTGTAAATCCAGCTCCCATTCGTAATCCTGGAATAAGTGCCTGCTGAGATTGTTGGTCATGGTGTTTTGAGAGTCAAAACAAAACAAAAAGCTCAAAAAAGAAAAACACTGCAGGTCTAAAAAGAATGCATGCAGAAGTCCCGCAGCAGAGTGGAGGCAATTGAATTTAGTGCACTAAATGCAGCATATAGGTGGCATGTGTGTGCATCTGCTACAAATAGATCATGGCCTTCTGAGAACAAGTATGGACTCTTGCAACCAGAGTGGCTGAACTGGTCGAGTTAAGGGAGTCAGAAGTACACAGAAGAATCTTTCTGGAACACAATAGAGTGGTCTCAGCCACAGTCTGACAGTCTTTGTGCTGTTGAGGAGGATGAAAAGTCTTGTCAAAGGAGACCATCAAACTGGAGCAGAGGGAAAGGATCCCATAGCTGGGACCATCCTTCCAGATGGTATCCTCTCACTCTGACAATACCTCTCAGGAAAGAATCCCAGGTATTAGGAAGAGACCGGTAATAATAATGGGGGATTCAATCATTAGAAATATAGATAGATGGGTTTGTGATAACTGGAAGAACCATATGGTGAATTGCCAATGCATGTGAAGACTGGATTTCTCAAGACATCTAGATAGACTTATGTGGAGTGCTGGGGTGGAGCTGGTGGTCATGGTACATGTAGATACTAATGAAATAGTGAAAGAAGGAAAGAGAGCCTGGAGGCTAAATGTAGGCTGCTAGGTAAGAGATTGAAGTCCAGGAACTCCATGGTAGCATTCTCTGAAATGTTTTCAGTTCCATGGGACAGTTAGACAGGCAGAAGAGCAGGGTGGCTGTCTTCCACCACTCAATCATCTTCATCATCGAAAAGACAATTTTGATGGTTCAGTCAAAGGTCTGGACCAACCCCTCTTCATGAATCTACAGCTGCAGCACTTTACCTACCTCTCTCCCTTTTGGAGATCATCTCTTACATTTCCAACCTTCATGGGAGCAGGTTACATCTGACAAATGGGTACTGGTGGTTGTAACATTGGGTTACTCCATCCATTTCACTTCCATCCCATCCTGTTTCCCTTTTCAGGGGCCCATCAATGCTTGCTAAGAGGGGAAGTCATTTCCTTTTTATGATTAGGAGCCATAGAACCATTTCCAGTCCAGCACAGGGGGATTCATTCCAAGTATTTTCTGGTCCCCAAAAAGAATGGGGAATGGAGACCGATTTTAGATCTCAGACTCCTAACACCTTTGTGAAAATACAGAAATTCAGGATGGTGACACCAAGGCAGCTGAGAAGGAACTGAGAGTGGTTTGCTCAAGCAAATCTACACAGCCTCAGTATGGGGCATGAGGATGTCTGCAGCACGTGTGGGCCGAACAGTTACTGCTACTGAAACTCTCTGATCATAGGCACATGGAGCACATGCACACCTAAAGTGGAGCAGCCATAGCGCCACTACCTGGAGAAGAAGTGATGTTATTTTTAAATGTCCTGGATCTTCTTCCATTTTTAACGCAGACTTTACAGTATTTTTAAAACACAGCTACAATGGATCACGAAGACTTTAGAAAATGCTGCTGCTATTATGTCACCAACATTCAGACATGAATACATTGATTTACTTATTTAACCTAAGAAAGAGTCTACTATGCACCTAGTAGTCTGGAGTGTGCAGATAATCTCAGGTGTCAAAATAAAAACACACATAATCAGCTAATTAGGTGGATAAAGTCCTATATACCCACCCAATGGAAGAATAACAAAGGGGCCAAGTCATCCTATCACTTGTATCTTTACATGTTATGGAACAAATAGACCCCAGATGTTTTAACCACTATTTTAACACCTGAGGATTTTGCAGCTAGATCTGTAATTCAAACTCAGACAGATACCCAGGCAGAGAAGGTTTAACTCAAGTCTAACTATTCTCAGAGCATATTGCAAGATCAACTTTTTTGTAAAAGCATTCTTCCTGGACAGTATTGTTTTCTGTCTTTTTAGTCACATTCTGGCATCTACTGAGTAAATGAAGAGGGATTTAGACAATTTAGCAACTGGAGGGAAGAAGACATCTAGGGACAGGTTTTTAAAGGTATTTAGGCCCTCAGGTGCAATTTTCAAAAGCACAGTGAACCCCAGAACTGTGACACTGACCCCTACAGACCATTTCTCCATCTACTCTATAAAAGGGAAAAGACCATCTGCGGCTCTTAGTAAAACGTTAAGCTGGTCTTCCTCAGCTATTTGTGAGTTATAACAGGCTCTCATTATAGGGATCTCTAAGGCTTTTTAGATAAGGGGAGGGAAAGAAACCTGGACGGAGGAAAGGGAGTTCAAGGTCCCCCTCCTCATTTATTTTCTGTTCCACTCCATTGACAAATCTAACTATATTTACTACCGTACCTTGTCATCACCACATGCTGTTCCGTCTCCCACTGAGCCAATGTCCACCATGTCCCTCCCGGTATGAAATTCTGTACCCCAACACAAGATATTATCAACTGGAGTTTGAACGATGGACCCAAGATTTTTTGTTTGAGGTATTTTTTTAATATTAACACACTGCAGTCTTCCACACAGAACATCTCTGAAAGAAAAAAACAACAAAAGCAGTTGCTTAAAGGTTTATGCAACATTTGAAGAACTGTGCGTGAGCTGAAGGTGAAAAGTCTCTCCCATAAATCCTTCTCTGCACACAATAACTGTGTGCCATGCTAACCCCACTAATACTAGCCCCGCTGTGTTCAGTTCAATCAAGAGCTCATCAATGTTGCAGCAGCAAGGGAGTGAGGTGACAGCAGAGGAATGCTACATGCTGTTTCTGTCGTACTCCCAGCCTGATGCTTAGGAATAAGGAATTGAACTTGTGTCCTGAATTTGACTGTAAGTTTACTGTGTTATCACTAGCCCTGCTACCCTCCTCTGTAAAGTGCTATGGTATGTATGTATGAAAATAAGTAAAAGTTTCTTGTTTCTATCATCAGAGTTTTCACTGGCTTTATCACAGTTGTCCCATTTCAAATCTGAGGGATAAAATCATCATGGTAGGAAATAACATAATACAACAAGAAAAAGGCTAATATAGTTCTAGGGTGTGTTAACAAGAGAGTTGTATTTAAGACATGGGAGCTAATTCTTCCACTTGACTTGGTATTGCTGAGGCCTTGCCTAGAGTGTGTCTCCCATTTCAGAAGCCACACTTTCAAAAAGATGTAGACAAATTGGAGAGTCCAGAAGAAAGCAACAAAAATTATAATAGGTTTAAAAAAGCCGATTTATGAGGATATATTAAAATAATACTCTATTTAGTGCTGAAAAAAGAAGACTGAGCAGGGGACCTGAAAAAAGTCTACCAAAATGTTAAGGGCTATTATAAATAGGACAGTGATCAACTGTTCCCCATGTCCACAGAAGGTAAGACAAGAAGTAATGGGCTTAATCTGCAGCAACGGAGATTTAGAATCATGGAAGATTACGGTTGGAAGGGACCGCAGGACATCTAGTCCAAACCTCTGTCAAAGCAGGACCAACCCTAACTAAATCACTCCAGCCAGGGATTTCTCAAGCTAGGCCTTGAAAACCTCTAAGGATGGAGATTCCACCACTACTCTAGGTAACCCATTCCAGTGATTCACCACCCTCCCAGTGAACAAATTTTTCCTTATATCCAACCTATACCTCCCCCACTGCAACTTGAGACTATTGTTGCTTGTTGTCATCTGCCATCACTGAGAACAGCCTAGCTCCATCATCCCTGGAACCCCCTTTCATGTAGTTGAAGGCCACTATCAACTCCCCCTTACTCTTCTCTTTTCTAGATTAAACAAGCCCAGTTCCCACAGCCTCATCTCTTAAGGCATGTGCTCCCGCCTTCTAATCATTTTCATTCCCCTCCTCTGGGTTCTCTTCAATTTGTCCACATCCTTCCTGTAATAGGAGACCCAAAACTGGGTACAATACTCCAAATGTGGCCTCACCAGTGCCAAATAGAGGGGAATAATCACTTCCCGCAATCTGCTGGCAATGCTCCTACTAATGCAGCCCAATATGCTGTTAGACTTCTTGGCAACAAGCGCACTCTGTTGAGATAACAAAGTTAGCCATTTAGGTTAGCTATTAAGAAAAACTTTCTATCTGTAAGGATGGTCAAGCACTGGAATAGGCTTCCAAGGGAGGTTGTAGATTGCCTACCATTGAAGGCTTTTAAGAGTAAGTTACACAAATACCTACCTGGGATGGTCTAGGTTTACTTGGCCCTGCCTCAACATAGTTGGGATGAGTAGATAACCTCCTGAGGGCCCGTCAAGCCCTGCATATCTATGTGATCTTTTTGGACTATGTGGCCAGCTGGGGAACCAGAGATTAAGGGTGTGGCAGGAGTGAGCAAAAGTGGTGGAAGCCCTGTTTTCAGGGAAGAAAGATGGGATTTGAAGAGTCATGCAAAAGGTAGAGTCTAGAAGCCTGGACAACTGCCAACTTCTCCTGCAAGCCTGACCCAGCTTGCTACAAACTAGCACCTCAGCCCTTTCTGCTCCTCATAGCTCAGAGAAGGTGCAGTTTATTAGGTCACTCATCTTTATTGTTGGCAGCAAGAGGAAGGAAAGAGGGAGGAGGTGGTGTTGGTGTCAGCACCACCATCCGCAGCTGGTCATTGCATTACCCATTGGTTAAATCTCTTAAAGGAAAGACTTGCAGGAGCCAAACTCAGTTGGACCTACTGAGGAATCACAGGTACTTTAACCATGCTCAAGACCTGACTGAAGAGTGGGAGACTCTCAGGGGAGGGAAATGTGTTCAGAGGGACCAGAGCGAGGTCTGAGGTGGAGAGATCTCAATATAAAAAAAAATGGGTATTAATTAAATTATTCTGTAATATAGATTCACTAAAACTTGTTTGCACCTTCCCTGAATATTAAGATTAATCTACAAGTATGTTGTAACCAGGATGCATTTTGACTAGGACAATACATGTTATGTGTTAATTAGTTATGTTATGAGACATTCAAGGTAACCAAAGAATTCCAAGAGGCTCCTGCTGTCTGTAAATCTGGGGACAAGTCCCTCAGTGTTATGGGAGATAAGATCATATTTATCACTCCTAAGAGGGTTTATAAAAACTAAAAAAAGCTCCATTTAAAACTTTATTTTGCTTTAACTTTCTATGGCAATTTCTTCATACTAATTTTTTGGGCAGAGATGTAAACATGGTTCTTCTGATGGGTGCTTGCTACAGAATATTTGATAGGAGTTTTAATTCTGAAATCAGTTACTGGTAAACACCATTTGGTGTAAAAGACAACTAAATGAAAAAATTCCAGAGGGGTAGCCGTGTTAGTCTGTATACAGCAAAAACAACAAGAGTCCTGTGGCACCTTAAAGACTAACACATTTCTGCGGCCATAAGCTTTCGTGGGCTGCAACCCACTTTCATCTGACAAATTGGGTTGCAGCCCATGAAAGCTTATGCCCGCAGAAATGTGTTAGTCTTTAAGGTGCTACAAGACTCTCGTTTTTAAATGAAAAAAGTGTCTTTTCAAGACCAGGGCACTTCTGTCTTGTATAAGATACCAGATATAAGATACCAACTTCTGTTGATGAAAGAGACAAGTTTCAAACTATACAGAGCTTTTCTTTTTTAAAGCTTTTCAATCTCACCAATGGAAGTTGATCCAATAAAATATATTACTTCACCCACCTTGTCTCTCTAAATAATTGTACTAATTTTGGGGATAAAATTACTTGGCACACAACCACCTTTCCATCCCATAGATAAAAGGAGCAGATAGCCCTGTAACCATGACACTAACTTCCTAGCAGTTAAGAAGAAAGATGGATATCCTGAAGTCAGAGTTCACCTATATGGCAGGGAAATTTCACTCAGTCTGCCAGTGAAAGAGGTCGTATGTTACTTGCCAGCTAAAAATTGAGGAGGCAGGATGCACTGCAGCTTGAGGACCACATCTGCATCTAGTGCTCCTCTGAATAAGTGAGACATTGTAAAAAGGACACTTCACTAGGCAGCACCCTGCCACCACTAAACTAATCGTATAGAAAGCAACAGATTAAGGGGAAATAGACCAAGACATAAATGAATTATTAACATTTCTTGATAGACAGGGAAACTTGGCAGGATCAACTATCCAGTCTCCATTTATATAAGATGAGAAGTGTGAGGCAGGTAGACTAGTGATTAAAAATTGAACCTCCCAAATATTTGGACCTATTGACTGGATAAGTTTCTTGATCAGTGGACTTTCTGAGCCTGAAATTACCAGAATGGGGAGGTTCTTGGTTTAAATAAATCTGATCTAATCAAACCCCACTGGGTGATTCTAGTGACCTCAGAAGGAGAGTGTCCCATTCTGATTTGCCAAGGGAGTCCCAAGGAGGAGTTCCAAGGGGGAGGAACTCCCCTGCCACCATCTTCAGAAACTGAAGGAAAGGAAAAAGGCCTTGCTGCTGGCTTTTTGGCTTCAAACTATGGGTTGCTTGCCTGCAATTGCTGCTGCTGTGGCCCTTGACTGCAGGCCTCTGGCCTTGCAATGTTACCATGACTGCCAAAGAAGCCTGCGCTTCCTCCACCCTCCTGGCTGACCATAAAGGTGTAAGAGTCCATCAACAAGCATCATCTATGATTCAGCATCTATAAGTAAGAAATTTCTAGTCATCAACAAGTCATTCAACACAAAATAGCAGAGCTGAGAAGACCACCAGCTAATCTTTTCAACTGTACCAGCTTCCTGAGGTTGAATGAAACCACAAGAGTTATGACAATGTTTGCCACTGCCTGAGCAGCACAGAATAATATGCAGAATTACCCTTAAAAAGACAAGCCACCCTCATCATCAAACACACCGGGAATGAAAACAAAACCAATTTCTGGAGATTGGAGATGCTTCTCTGCATCTCCAATCACTTGTCTATGATTTATTTTTCTACACTATTTCTTAAAATAAGGTTTTTTTAAATTTACAGTGGTTTCTTTTTAGTACATTTTCCAGTAGATAAGAGATATCAATATATATAACTTACTTGTTTTGACACTTATTGTAAGTAAGTCCATCCCCACCACAGTTGCCACTCCGGTCACCTTTAGTGTTCACTGCTTTGAAACAACTCACTGGTGCCAGATGTGCTGCTGCGAGGAGGAAAAAGGCAAAGTAAATGACAAGATCAAAATAAAGTACATAATTCCCCCAATCAAGTCAAGGGATTAAAGGGAAACTGAGGTTGTTCGCCTGTAATCATAGTTCTCTGAAATGAACTCTGCATGTTCACTCATGGGAGGCACCCCTGCTGCAGATGTGATGGTGGAACCTTAGGGAGCAGTGCCTGTTGGAGCACTCTCTTACCCCTGCCCTCACTGTTCCTGAATTTTCTGAGGGCGAGGCTATCAAAGGAAGGATGGCACTTCACCCACCTCAGTGACTTCCTTCACCTCCTCCAAGCCCCAGGTCGTATTTAGGACTACAAGGAAGAGGGAGGGCGAGTGCAGAGCATGAATACGTTTTGAAGAATTCTGGTTAAAGGTTGATAATCTATTTCTTCTTTGAATAGCCTATGCCGATTCCTACTCATTCGACAAACAATACTCCCTTTACATAAAGGTGGGTTCTATAATTAGAGAGAGACTGAAGTACAGCCCTGGCAAATTGTGTATCCAATGTGGATGCTAAGTCCAAAGAATAGAGTTTTGTAAAATGTTTGCAAAGAGCTCAGTGTTGTAGCCGTACAGATCTGTGTTAAAAAGAATATGTCTGAGGCATACCACTGAAGCTACCTTGGTCCTAGTGGCATATGACCAAATTCTCTCCAGAACAGGGTCTAATACTAAAATGCAGGTCTCATGAAAGCATAGCCTAACCAATTTTGAGTGTATATGAAACTTAAGCACTTGTCTTTCTTTGTTATCAGGAAAGGAAATGAATCTATTATGACACTATCTGAATCATTTAGCCCTATTGAAATAATAAGCTAAAGATCTTTTTGCACCTAAAGATAGAAGCATGTTTTCTTCTGCACATCTTTGGCCTTGGAAAAAAATACTGGTGAGTAATTTGACAGATAAGTGTAAAATTAAGTCATCACATTAGGGATGGGGATGTTGAACCTCCTTTGTCCTTATGGAAAACAGTGAATGATGGGTCAGCCGGGAGGGCCTGTAATTCCCGCACTCTTCTAGCAGATGCGATGGGTGGCTAAGCAAGCGACTATAAACCCAATCAGCACTTCACACTGCATTTTCCTTTCCTCTGGGCAGGAGGGGAAAGATCCTGAAACAGGAAGTGACTGGGTTCTGTTTGAAAAGCAGCAGCCACATGACGAGCGAGGTGCTACAAAGAAGAAATGCCAGTAACTGTATGCAGAGCCATGTGTGGAACAGATGTGACTGCTGCATGTTACAGTTGAGTGAAGGTCAGTGTGGGACTTATGGGGCAATGGCAGGAAACCAGTGCAGAGAGCCCCAGAGAGAAAAACTAACTGAGCCGGGCCAGGAAATCTGCAAGAGCTTATTTACTTCAGTAGAGACTAGTCTGGACAAGGCACCCCAGGAACTAGTCCTGGAGAGCCCTGACTTTCAGTTGGACTGCCCCAAGGCCCAAAATAAAACCCCCTATTGCAAACTTTGAACTGTAACTGTGAAGCCTCTATGCCTAGGTATTTGAAAACTTTCGTTTTCCTGGCAACCCGAGCACATTTCACTTAACCATAGGGTCAAGTGATTATTGGGATCTACCAGGGCTACCATCGACAAGGCTTAGCTGCTGAAGCAGCTACAGCACTTGCTTCTGAGTTGCTGTGCAACAGGCATGCTGCTAGTACCTTAGGCATTTAGTGTTCTCCAGCACAGAGCAACCTCCAGTAATTACACAGCTGTTATGGCTATCTCACTCGCTGCAATGATGGGTTTTCTCTGCAGCAAGGGAGATTTAGATTGGATATTAGGAAAAAACCTTCTAACAAGAAGGTAAGTTAAGCTATGGAATAGGCTTCCAAGGAAGGCTGTGGAATCCAAATCATTGGAGGCTTTTAGAATAGGTTGGACAAACACTTGTCAGGGATGGCCTAGGTTTACTTGATCCTGACTCAGCACAGGAGGCTGGACTTGATGACCTCTCTAGGACCCTTCCAGCCCTACGTTTTTATGATTCAATAATAAAAGTTATTTTAACGTAGAGTTATCATAGACAGCATTCTGCTATTGGCTCAAATGGAAGCTTCATTAGCTACTGGAGTTTCCATGTGGGATAATGATCTTGATCGGTCAGGAGGATTTGCTGAACCCTTTATGAAGGTCTTAACTGTGTTGTGTGTGAATACAGACTTGTTATCTATGAGAGCGGTATAGCAGTATAGCTGCTAGATGGACATTAACTGCTGATGAAAAAATTTGATTGCAAATTGATTGCTTAATTATTTGCTCCATTATCTTTCTGAATATTGAAGTTAAGTTGACTGGTCTGTAATTCCCCGGGTTGTCCTTATTTACCTTTTTATAGATTGGCACTCTATGTGCCCTTTTCCAGTCCTCTGGAATCTCTCCCATCTTCCATGACTTTTTAAAAATAATCGTTAATGGCTCAGATATCTACTCAGTCAGTTTCATGAGCATTCTAACTTGTCTAAGTAATTTTTAACTTGTTCGTCCCCTATTTTAGCCTCACATCCTACATCATTTTCACTGGCATTCACTATATAGGATGTCCAATTGCTGCTAACCTTTTAGGTGAAAACTGAAACAAAGAAGTCATTTAGCACTTCTGCCATTTCCACATTTCTGTTATTGTCCCTCTCACCCCACATTGAGTAATGGGTTTACTCTGTCCTTAGTCTTCCTCTTGCTTCTAAAATATTTGTAGAAAATTTTCTTGTTATCCGTTATATCTCTAGCTAGTTTAATCTCATTTTGTGCCTTGGGGTTTCTAATTTTTCCCTACATACTTGTGTTATTTGTTTATAGTCATCCTTTGAAAATTGGCCTAGTTTCCACTTTTTGTAGGACGCTTGAGTTTCAGATCATTGAAGATTTCCTAGTTAAACCAGGGTCAAGGAATTGAGTTTCTTTACTACCATTACAAGACAAAGACCTCAGTCCTTCTTTGGGATTAGGAAGTACCTGGAATAAAATGTATTCATACTGAACTCTGATTATACTGATTATTCTGACTTCGGATGGATGAAGGGAGGGAACTGAATTAGATAGAGTATCTGCTGTGTATTATTTCTAATATCCACTGTCCAGGGTTATAGCACTCCAGCTGTCATAGAAATGACATGGCAGTATTCAAATAAGGTGGGTAGGAAATGTTTCAAAATTTGTCAGCACTTCTCAGGACTCATATGAAACAAGAGGCCTGAGGACTGTTCCAGATGTTGACACTAGGGTTTGTTTACTCTTTGCACTGGATTTAAAAGATCTTTTCCTTTGCTGACACTGAGGATGCAGATCATCTTCTGGGCTGTTGCTATAATCCCAAAGATCTGGCTGTAAACCTAGTATTCTTCATGCTCTCAAACCCTCATCCATCCTATTACTAAATGATCTATATAGCTAGTAAAGAGGAGAGGACAGACCTGAAGAGAAACAGTCAAATGAAGAAGAGTCCCATTCAATTACATCACATGAAGGTAGACAAATATTGACAAATATATATATATATATATACACACACACATAGAGAGAGAGAGAGAGAGAGAGAGACACAAATATGTACAAATATTGACAAATTTCATTACTGCTTGTATAATATCGAAACTAGACTTCCCCCACTGCAACTTGAGATCATTGCTCCTAGTTCTGTCATCTACTACCATTGAGAACAGTCTAGTTCCATCCTCCCTGGAACCCCCCCTTCCGGTAGTTAAAAGCTGCTATCAAATCCCCCCTCATTCTCCTCTTTTGCAGGCTAAATAAGCCTAGTTCTCTCAGCCTCTCCTCATAAGCCATGTGCTCTAGCCTCCTAATCATTTTTGTTGCCTTCCACTGGACTCTCTCCAATTTGTCCACATGCTTTCTGACATGGGGGGCCAAAACTGGACATAGTACTCTAAATGAGGCCTCACCAGTGGAGAGTAGAGGGGAAAAATCACTTCCCTCCATTTGCTGGCAATGCTCCTAATATTGCAGCTAGTTGATATTGAGAATGATTGCATTCTTCCTGGGTGTCTCAGCACTCTTTCCTTTTAAAGTGAACGCTTCCCCATCTCATGAGGTCTCTCCTAGCACTTTCTGTAGCAAAACAGGACTCCCAAAGCACTTAAGCAGGTATTAACCCCAACTTTCCCAATCACCTGTTCTCAAAAGTCAGCTGCCTTGTGTGCTAGGAGCCACTACAAACCTCTTCTATTGCTTCCTGGGCTGAGGAAATGTGTAGGATCCAGCAGCAGGGGAAGTAGGGCACAGTGAGACTGTTTAGATATTGCAGTGATAGATGTTACAGAATAACCATCCTAATATGTAGGTGTGATATAAAAAAATCCACTGTTTAGACAGGGCAAGCTCAGGGAGAAGGGGAGATTTCCAGCAGAGATGAGGCAGGATCTACCAGAACTGCAGCCACACTCAGGAGCCACACAAACTCTCCCTCCTTTGTGGCAGAGCCCGCTTCCCAAAAAACTCTGTTACCTAGTCCCCAGATGGCAATCTTTTAAGAAATGGCCAGTTTCCTAAGAGTTAATTGATACTGCTATGTGTTTTTGTAAATAATAATGCAGGTCTTGCCTTTGCCAAATATAGCTTTGCACTGTCTCTCATGGTTATGGCATCTCCCTTGGAAACAACGGTCATTGTCACCGCATGCAGTTCCATCTTGTTTAAATACATCCTGTGGGCACCAGTTTGAAGTCCCATTGCAGTACTCGGGAAGATCACACTCTTCGATACTTTCTCTGCATATTTTCCCTTGTCTACGAAGCTGTTAAAATAATAATACAAGGAACTGGAAGTGATTTCTCTCTGGAGGCCTATTCCACAAGCCACTATTTACCTTTTAAAATATGTTTGCTTTAGGAGTACAGGAAGGAAAAAGCCACCTGCAGTTGCTTTGCCATTTATTTTAAACACAGATCAGGTAAGAGAAGGATGCAACATAAATACTCCTTGTGCTGTTTATTAAGGAGTGCACCCTAATTCCAAAATAAAAAATATTTGTGGTTCTTTTTCGCTCCCAAATGTTCATAAACTCTTCATGCTTTTAATAAATAACAATGAACAAAAGAAAAAGTAGTTTTTGCCCCCTACTCATTTTTTTCCATGTTGAATCTATTGAGGCTAGAGTTAGGGTCACTTACCCAGAAGTTGGATTTGTCAGTCACTGGGGGGAGGGGGATGGGACCCACCTATCAATTTCCTCTCCAGAATAAGTACTTACTAGAAGTACTATTACTATCTGTAGCACCTAGGAACAGCATTCAGGGACCCAAACTATTGTGCTCGGTGCTGTACAAACACAGAACAAGAATACAATCCCTGCCCCAAAGATCCAGGACCCAAGTATAAGACAAGTGATGGATACAGACAAGTGGGCGAGCATACAAGGAAACAGTCTGATATTACTGGACACCTTGATAGACAGTGGTCTCAGCTCACCAGCAGCCTAACTGTTGTCATTTTTGGTAGGCATTAAGGAAAAGAAGAGTTTTGAGTTGGGTTTGGGGGGATAATTTCTTAGTTTTATCAATGTTTATGGAGAGCTCCTCCCAAGCATGGGGGGCAGCATGGGAGAAAGCATGAAAATATTTATTTGAAAATGTAATAAGTGGGTGATAGAGGCTTGCATGATGGGTGGATTGGAGTTGAGCACTGACCGCTCGATAGCAAATGACAGATGACATGGTGGGTATTGGCCATGAAAGGCCTTGAAAATGAAGACAAGTAGCTTATATTTAATGTGATAGAGAAAAGGGAGCCAGTGGAGGGAAGCAAAGAGATGGGTGACATGGTAGCATTCAGAAAGGATATGATTGGTAAAAGCCTGCATTTATCAAGACCAGAGACAAGGATGTTGCAGTAATGGAGCTGTGAAATGATGAAAGCTGGGATGAATTTTAGGTGTGTGATTGGATAAGTAAGGCCATACCTTAGATATATTATAGAGAAAGAATTGGCAAGGTTTACAAACTGCCTGGATGTGAGGTCCTAGAAAAAGGTTCAAGTCAAAGTTGGCACCCAGGTTACAGGCCTGAGGGACAGATAGGATAGTGTTATCCACAGTGATCTAGAAAGGAAGCAGTGGGAAGGACACAGTGGGGGTTGGGAAAAAGAGATGAATAACTCTGTTTTAGCCACATTGAGCTTGAGACATGGATCGATTGATTTATGTGAAAGGACAATGTTATTTTCAGTATGAATTCAGGGTGAGGTCTCAGTGTGATTTTATCCCTAAAGAATAGTATATATGGATGGGGAGCCATGAGGCCTCCTTTTTCACCTAGTTGTCTTGCTGAGATGATAGTGACCAACAATTTGACGTTCATGGAGAGATGTAGTAATGAGCATGTCATCAATGGTTTGAATGGGGGGGTCTCAAGAATTTTTAATACCAAGTTTAAGTCCTATGTTGGAGTGGGATTATGGATTTCTGGGGATATTTTGTGATGGAATGCACTGATGGCTGCAAGACGTACCCTGATGGAGATCCTGGAGAGTCCCGAGATTTTTAGTTCCAATATGTAGTCCAGAACTAGCGGGAGCTGTGCCGAAAGTATGCTAATTTGTTTATTTTGGCATCATATGTAGAATCTCTTCTATTTCTGAAGGTAAATTTTATTCATAGTTGGTCTCGTGCTGGTAAGTAATACTTGTTTAACTTATTCTCAACAGTTTAATTCATCATGATGGAACCAGGCTTTCAAGTGAAGTCTGTCCAGAGCAGTGTGGAGAATGTGACCCACGTTCTGCGAGAGGAGGTGCCAATGGAGAAGAAGCTGTCATTCGGCGCAAACCATCAATCTCATCAGGTAAGAATATGAGGTTTGTCTGGGCCATAGTGGGCCCATCAGTATCACTCTGGCCCTATCATGTCATATCTTGTGTATCACTCTTAAGCATAAAGGGATTGGTGAGAACGCATATAGTAATGTTGCTTCCCATTTGAGGAAGAAGGCGTCCCCCACAGAATGGGTCCCAGTCCTGCTCTTGAGCAAAATTGTGGGCATTTCAGATATTTTTGCTGTTGTGAGTAGGTCTCTGGATGGGAATCCCCATTGTTGGAATGTTGACTGTAGGAGTGTGTCATCCATTTCCCATTTGTGGTTGTGAAAGAATGGTCTGTTGCTGTGTTCCAACAGCTTGGGAGGTATGAGGCTGAGATGGTTATGTTGTGATTTATGCACCAATTCCACAGATTCATGGCCTTCCATACATAGGGATTGGTATTGGGTTCCACCCTGGCAATTTATGTAGAACATACAGGCAATGTTATTGGTCATTATGCATACTATCTTGTTCACTATCTGTGGACAGAAATGCAGGCATGCACTGTGGACCACCCGTAATTCAAGCAGATTGATGTGCAATTGTGTTTCTGTAGGAGATCACAGTCCCTGAATGGTGTGTTGTTGCATGTGGGCACTCCATCTAATTAGCAAAGCATCTGTCGTGACCATTACTGATGGTTGTTCATGTTGAAAAGGTATTCCCAAACACACGTTTTCTGGTTTTGTCCACCTGTGTAGTGAAGACTTGACTTCGTTGGGTATTGTGAGGAATTTGTTGAGCCTGTGTTTGTTTGGTGTATGGACTGAATGTAGCCATCAATGTAGGCATCGCATGTGTAGTTGTGAGTGTTTTACCACGACAGTAGTGGCTGCCATATGTCCTAATAACTGTAGGCAGATGCATGTTATGATATATGGACTGTCGATCTCTATTGAGATAAGATTTGTCAGTGTTTGAAATCTCTGTAGTGGTAGTGATGCTTTGGCTTCTATGGAATGAAGGTGTGCTCCTGTGAATTTTATTCATTGGACTGGAATTAGGATTGACTTCTTTTAATTTTACTGCAACCCTAGGCTTCAAATGAAGGTGATGGTCTTCTGAGTATTGTCTGTTGCCTCTGATTGATTGGGACTTCTCAGTAGGCAGTCGTTGAGATACGGAAATATTACTCTCTCTTGCTTGCATACATATACTGCTTGTAGTGCAAGGGTTTTGGAGAAGTCTTGTGGCACTATGGATATGCCGAACAGCACTGATCTGTATTGGTAAAGGACTGTTCCAACTTTGCATCCAGCTGAGTGCATTGTGATGTGAAAATATTCAACTTGTAGGTTCAGAGCTGAAAACCATTCCCTTGTTCCAGTGCTGGGATTATCATGGCTAATGTGACCATCATGAATCTTTGGACTTGCACGAACTTGTTGAGTTTTCTGAGATATAGAATGGGCCTTCAACCTCAACTTTTCTTCTGTGTTAAGAAATAGTGGAATAGAATCCTTTCCATATATATTTGTTGACTGCACCTAACTGTAGAATATGGTGTATTTCTTGTCGCAGAAGGTGCTCATGAAAGGGGTGCCTGAAGAGGGATGGGGAGGGCAGTTGGGTGGGTGAAGTAAATGTGCAAGGGATGGAATAGCCCACTTATATGTTTTCTAGAGCCCATTTATCCAAGGTAATTGACGACCATGTATTGTAAAAAGGGTGTAATCTGTGTCCAAAGACTTGTGTGTTGATGATTATTGACGTTGGAATGTTGGGGAGGTCTTTCAGACCTTTGACTAAGACTTCAGAATGACTGTTTCACTGACGTTGGTTGTAAACATGACGACTGTGTCTGCAATGGTCTCCATCTTTGGGGCCTCTGCCTTTGTCTGTAGGTATCAAAATGTCTATGTTGGCATGGAGATGATGATTCCCTACATTGGTATGGTTGATAATTCTTGCGCTTGGGTGAAACTATGTATATACACCAACTGTTCTTATGGTTGTTCTGGAGTCCTTTATGGAGTGGATGACCTCGTCCATTTTAGCTGAGAATAGTTTTTCTGTAATGAAAGAGAGGTCTTCTACTTTCATTTGTGGGTCTTTTGGTATTTCCGATTATTTCAGCCATGATGCCTTGCACATGTCTGTGGCAGTTGTTCGTACCACTGTGTCAGCAACATCGAAGGATGCTTGCAATCCTGTACAGGAGACAAGACACCCCTCAGTTATCATGGCTGTGAATTGTTCCCTTCTATCCTCTGGCAGGTCATTGATGAATTTGCTAAACTTATTATAGTTGTCATAATCGCATTTCGTTAGTACCGCACTGTAGTTTACTACCCTCAACCTTGCAGTTCAGGAAGAGTTCACTTTGCAGCTGAATAAATCAAGTCTCTTCCACTCCTTATCATGTGGGGTGGATTTATATTGGGTTTGCTTTCCTTGATTCTCTTCCTCTATCACTAGGGAGTTTGGAGGAGGGCTAGTGAATAAAAATTCTATGCCTATAGCAGAAATGTAGTATATTCTATTGGATTTTTTACATGTTGGTGGGGCAGTGGCTGGTGTCTGCCACACAACTTCCCCTGGCTCCAAGAATGTGTCATTTATTGGTGACGCTATTTTGGTAGTGGAGGTTGTCTGAAGTATCTGAGGTAATTTATGCTGGTTCTCAGATACTTCCTCAAGGGGAATCTTTTGGCTCTGAGTCACCCTCTTAAAGAGCTCTTGGAATTGTTTAAAGTCATCAGCTGTGGTGAGAGGCAGTTGCATTATGGCCTCATCAAGTGACAATGAAGAACTGTGTGTGTGTCATGTGTTGTGTGTGGAACAGCCTTAACAGGTGACATTAAGAAAGACTGACAACAGACTATCCCATACCTCAGTGGCTAGGGCACTCTCCTGTAATACGGGAGATCCAAGTTTAAATCACATCTCCACATCACCCAAAGGGGGGTAATCATACGTGAGAATCCCGGGATATCATAACCACTGAGCTAAAGGTTATAAGGGAGTGCAACCCCCAGCATTTTGTAATTTTCTCCTCCTTTGCATTTGTCAAAATACTGAAAGTCTAAAAAAAAAGTTGATTTGAGGTGAAATAAAACATTTCATTTGAACATTATTGAAACATTTTTTTAAAAAACTACTTAAACATTCAGTTTACCTTAAGATATAGTTGTATAGCATTTTCTTACCTGACAGTTTTTGCAGCAAAGTCCAGAAATACAAGCAGCACCTGGCTTTATTGTACAATTGGACAAGCAACAACCACTCCGTAGGCACACCTTCAAGTACAAAATGAATAGCACCTCTCCATAAAAATCTGTTGTGGAACTCACTTGTAATAAACACTGCTCTTACCACTTATTGTTTTATTTCAAAAAGTAA
Organism: Mesoclemmys tuberculata; assembly: GCA_007922155.1. Taxonomy (NCBI): domain Eukaryota; kingdom Metazoa; phylum Chordata; order Testudines; family Chelidae; genus Mesoclemmys; species Mesoclemmys tuberculata. The sequence continues at coordinate 520,164 of ML675720.1, read as the reverse complement.
CAAAGCTCAGTGAATTTGAGAGACAAATTCCCATTTCTTACCGTAGTTCTAATTACATTACATTTTTAAAACATATTATTATTTGCTATTTCTTCTACACAAAGAATCCAAAGAGAATACTACAAGAGTGAAAGGATGGTACAGTGGTTAGGGCAACAGCCTGGGACTAAAAACACTGGCTTCAATTGCCTGTTCTGCTGGAGCTTGGACAAGTCATTTAGTTTTTCGGTTCCTCAGTTCTCTGTCTGTAAAATCAGTGTATCTTACTGGTGTATTGTGAAGATAAATACATTAAAAAGATTATGAGGTGCTAGACATTAAAGTGATGTGGATCACATAAGTACCATAGATATATGTCAAATTTCTAATGGTTTTAGGATATGTAGAAACAAAATAAAATAGTTTTATTTTAATGTAAACTTTTAAAGGCGTATTAACTACTACACTAGAGTAGAACAAAGAAGCCAAAATGTACTTGTGAATCTATCACTGAATTTATAATGCACTTACTGGCTTGCAGGGTTCTGTTAGTGAGACTGGTACTAGATGATATTAGGTGTGGTGATAGCATAGCCCCTGAGTCCTAATATTTAAGGGCACCCCCTGTGCTCCTGCATCAGTTCTCCTGGCTTTTTTGCCAAAATGGAAGTGGTGCCAAGGCAATATTTTAAGATGGGAGCCTTTTAGCACTGATGTTCAACACCAGTAGTGACGTCACCAGATGGGGTGGAACCTTGAGAGTTGGGGGCGACTGGTCAAGGTGACAGTTGGAAAGTGGATCTTGAGAGACGGCGATCTGGGTATTGACATGGCTGTCGTAGCTAGACTTGCCTGGAGAAATGGGCTAACTGAAGAAGGATTAGTATAGCTGTGAGAAGGGAACCTGAAGAAGTTGAAGAGAACTCAGCTTGATGTCCCCTAGCCCCAGAAGCTTTCCACATAAGTAGACCATGGTGGGCTTTTCAGTGCAGAACTTTGTCCAATAAAGCGAGGGTCTCCCAAAGCCATCCTAGTAACCTGGCAGGAAGGGCTGGTGCTGAGAGGTGACAACACACACAGGTCACAGCACAATAAGTAGGTATATTTATAAGCTCAAATGACTTATGTAGACAGGGTAAGATAAAAAATTTCTGTATATAAAAGTATTTCTTTAATGCTCCAGTCCCTTGATAGATTGTATTTGTTCTTGGTGCAATAAATAACATACTTTGGTTTCACTAATTCTAAAACTAAGCCTAATATATGCTACTAAGGCCTGGTCTACACTAAAAGGTTAGGTTGACCAGCTATGTCACTAAGGGGTGTGAAAAATATACAAGTTGACCTCATCCCTGGAAGAACAGATGTAGGACAGGCACAGAATTAATTTAAACAAAGAGGGTTTTACTGATACCACTGACCAAACTACACTGAGACCTCACCCTGAATTTGTACTGAAAATAATATTGTCCTTTCACATAAATCAATCGATCCATGTCTCAAACTCAACAGAGCTAAAACAGAGTTATTCATCTCTTTCTCCCAACCCCCATGGTGTCCTCCCCACTACTTTCTTTCTAGATCACTGTGGTGTCTGTATACCAAACCTTGTTTAACACTGGTTAATGTTGGACAGTGACTGGGTTATGCTAACCATTTTGACTCTTTGAGCTCATATATTCCATCTAAATTAGAACAACAGGCCTATTATGGAGGTGCTGTAATGACTTCATAATGTAAGTTGAGTTCCACTTTGCACTTAAAGCCAGGATTCAACTCTTTACTATAGTATCCAGACTACGTATAAGGAACTAGTCATGGACTGTAATGCAAGTGTGTGAACAATATTTCAGTCAAAAACAGGAGGATCTCTGGCTGGACAAGCACAGCAAGGGAAATTCCTGAGGTGCCGTGGTTTGCTGAAATTGGGACCAGTGTAGCTGGGTTCAGAGGATTCAGATCAATAGGTAGGGGAACAAGATTCAAGAGCTCATCAGCTTCGTAAGAGCAGAGTGGATCCCCTTTGGCTGAGTCCAGTAGCAAGCTCTACAGACCTTCCTCTTGTTCACTGCTCCTCTGAGAACCACTCCACTCTGACAATATAACTGTACTGGTTGCTCACATTCACTGGTGCAGACTCTTGGGTGAAGAGTTTCACTCATGATAAGGGACTTTCTCGGTTCATGACTGACTTCACTGGGATGGCCAGTGCCTTATGTTCAGGATAATAGTCCTGTTTGCAGCAGAAGTAAGGGGACAGTACTTAGAATCATAGAAGATTAGGGTTGGAAGGAACCTCTGGAGGTCATCTATTCCAATCCCCTGCCCAAAGCAGAACCAACCCCAAATAAATTGTTCCAGCCAGGGCTTTTTATGACCACTCCCACTGTGGTCCAGGTCTGGTGCCGAGGGTGCTGAGGGAGTTAGCTGATGTGATTTCAGAGCCATTGGCTATTATCTTTGAAAGCTCGTGGCAACAAGAGGAGGTCCCAGTTGACTGGAAAAAGACAAATATAGTGCCCATCTTCAAGAAAGGGAAGAAAGAGGATCCAGGGAACTATAGACCAGTCAGCCTCACCTCAATCCCTGGAAAAATCATGGAGCAGGTCCTCAAGGAATCCATTTTAAGGCACTTAAAAGAGAGGCAGGTGATCAGGAGCAGTCAACATGCATTCACCAAGGGCAAGTCATGCCTGACCAACCTGATTGCTTTCTATGAAGAGGTGACTGGTTCTGTGGATGAGGGGAAAGCAGTGGACGTGATATACCTTGACTTTAGCAAAGCTTTTGATACAGTCTCCCACAGTATTCTGATCAACAAATTGAGAAAGTATGGGTTGGATGAATGGACTACATTCATGGATAGAGAATTGGCTAGAGCAAAGGGCTCAACAAGTAGTGATCAATGGCTCCATGTTTAGCTGGCAGCCGGTCACAAGTGGAGTGGTCCTAGGACCGGTTTTGTTCAACATCTTCATTAATGATCTGGAAGAGGAGGTAGATTGCACCCCCAGCAAATTTGAAGATGACACTAATCTAGGGGGAGTGGCAGATACCCAGGAAAGGAAGGATAGGATTCAGAAGGACCTAAACAAATTGGAGGATTGGGCCAACAGAAATCTAATGAGGTTCAACAAGGACAAGTGCAGAGTCCTGCACTTATGACAGAAGAATCCCATGCACAGCTATGGGGACCGACGAGCTAGGCAGCAGTTCTGCAGAAAAGGATCTGGCGGTTACAGTGGATAAGAAGCTGGATATGAGTCAGCAATGTGCCCTGGTTGCCAAGAAGGCTAATAGCATAATGGGCTGCATTAGAAAGAACATTGCCAGCAGATCGGGGAAAGTGATTATTCCCCTATATTCGGCATTGGTGAGGCCACATTTGGAGTATTGTGTCCAGTTTTGGGCCCCCCACTACAAAAAGGATATGGACAAGTTGGAGAGAGTCCAGTGGAGGGCAAAAACAATGATTAAGGGGCTGGAGCACACGACTTATGAGGAGAGGCTGAAAGAACTAGGCCTGTTTAGTCTGCAGAAGAGAAGAATGAGGGGGGGATTTGATAGCAGCCTTTAACTACCTGAAAGGGGGTTCCAGGGAGGATGGAGCTAGGCTGTTTTCAGTGGTGGCAGATGACAGAACAAGGAGCAATGGTCTCAAGTTGCAGTGGGGGAGGTCTAGAATGTAAATTCTATGGACATTCACTAGGAGGGTGGTGAAGCATTGGAACTGGGTTACCTAGGGAGGTGGTGGCATCTCCATCTTTAGAGGTTTTTAAGCTGCGGCTTGACAAAATTCTCGCCAGGATGATTTAGCTGAGGATAGTCCTGCTTTGGGCAGGGGGTTGGACTAGATGACCTCCTGAGGTCCCTTCTAATTCTAATATTCTATGATTCTATGGTGCCACTAGTGGGGTACAGAGGAAGAAGCAGAAGAAGAAACTATCAGTTGTCTTTTTGTGTGTATGGTTAACCCATCACTCTTTCTTCAGATTAGTATACTGTGTACAAGACTTGACATTCACACAAGTGGGGGAAATCTAATTTTAAACACTAGGACCAAATTGGTGTGTTCCATGCACTCTGAAGATGCATAAAAACACAAGAAGCCCACCTGCTCAGGACAATGAATTGGTCATGAAAAGTCAGTCTGGAAAATAGATGTAACCATCAGAGGAGTGAGGTTCTTAGACAGCTTTCCAGTAGGAGTAGTGGGGGGCAAATTAATTAATTTTAAGATGAAGCTTGATGGGATTATGTGATTGGGTTGCTTGTGATAGCATAGGACTGGATGCAATGACTTGTAGTGCTATGCTCCACAGAAACTACATCCCAAGGCTGAAGTAAACATTGCCGGGGCTTGTGCATTGCACACAGTTTGCGCAGCCCTGCATATCTGTTCCACCCTCACCTCATCAGTGGAAGCCCACAGGCCTCTGGAAAAAGGGCGTTCTGTGGCCATGGGGGATGGGGGCTAAGTTTTTTGTACACAAAGGGTTTGATCCTGTTTATAGGCAAGTAATACATATAGTAGTATTCAAATAAGAAATGCACACACAGTGGTGCCTTATTATACATGACTTCTGTTGACTTGAATGGAAACAGTAGGCCTTATGATCAGTCTCAGACACAGACTTTAAGACCAAAAAGGACCATCATGATCATCTAGTCTGACATTCTGCACGAACATTGCAGGCCACAGAGCCTTACCCATCCACTCTTGTATTAGACCCATAACCTCTGGCTGAATTACTGAAGTCCTCAAATCATTCTTTAAAGACTTTCAGTTACAGAGAATCCACCGTTTACTCTAATTTAAGCCTGCAAATGACCCATGACCCATGCTGCAAAAGAAGGCATCCCCCCCGCCCTCAGGGTGTCTGGCAATTTGACTCAGGGGAAAATTCCTTCCCGACCACAAATATGGTGGTCATTTGGACCCTCAGCATTTCAGCAAGACCAAACAGCCACACACCTGGGAAAGAATTGTCTGTAGTAACTTAGATCTGTCCCCATCTAGTGGCCCATCCTGGGCTGTTAGTAATGTTTGATACTACCAGTTGCAGATCAGCTATATTCCACCATAGCCAGTATCATCATACCATCCCTTCCATAAACATATCAAGTTCAGTCTTGAAGCCAGTTAGGTTTTTTGCCCCCACTGCTCCCCATGCAAGGCTGTTCCAGAACTTCACTCCATTGATGGCTGAAAGACACCATCTCATTTCAAGACTAAACTTGTTGATGGACAGTTATATCCATTTGTTCTTGTGCCCACACTGGTGATTAAATTAAATTAAACAACTCCTCTCACTGCTATTTATCTCTGATGTATTTATGGAAAGCAATAATATCACCCCTCAGCTTTCTCTTGTTTAGGGTAGACAAGTCAAGCTCTTTCAGTCTCCTTTCATAAGGGAAGTTTTTCATGTCTTCTGCATTCTCTGCACCTGTTCATCTTTCTTAAATATGGGAGGCCATAATTGTATACAGGATTCCAGATGAGGTCTCACCAGTGCCTTGTATAATGGTAATAACGGTTCCTTGTCTCTACTGAAAATACCTCCCCTGATGCATCCTAGATTCACATTAGCCTTTTTTCACAGCTGCATCACATTGATGGCTCATAGTCATCCTGTGATCAAACAATAACCCAAGACTTTCTCCTCCTCTGTTGCTTCCAACTGATGAATCCCGAGTTTATAACAAAGAATTTTGTTATTAGTCCTCAAGTCCATGACCTTGCACTTTGCACTATTAAATTTCATCCTATTTCTATTATTCCATTTTCAAGATCATCCAGATCTTCTTGTAGGATATTCTGGTACTCCTCCATTTTGGCAAAACCTCCCAACTTTGTGTCATCTGCAAATTTTATTAGATCACTCCCATTTTTTGTGCCAAGGTTATTAATAAAAATGTTAAATCAAATTGCTACCAAGACCATTCCATGAGGAACTCAACCAGAAACCTCCTTCCAACCTGACAGTTCACTTTTCAGTATGATTCGTTGCAGTCTTCTCTTTAACCAGTTCCTTATCCACCCTTCAATGCTCATATTAATCCCCATCCTGCTCCAATTTAAGTAATAATTTCTCATGTGGAACTGTATCAAATGCCTTACTGAAATCCAGGTAGATGAGATCTACTGCACTTCCTTTATCTAAAAAAATCAGTAACCTTCATAAAGAAAGAGATTAGGTTGGTCTGGCACGATCTACCTTTTGTAAAACCATGTTGTATTTTATCCCAATTACCATTCACCTCTATGTCCTTGTAGGGCTTCTGACCTGTCCTGGTCAGCAGTGTCCTGGTCCTTCCTCGTATTCAGGTTTCAAGGCTGGGCCCAGCACCTTCTGTTGGGGAATTAGCACCTCTATGGGCTGCCATGGAGTTGGTTGCCCCAGCCCCGGCCCCGGGGAGGGCGGGCAGGCACGGCAGTCTATCGCTCCGGCCCCGGGGAGGGCGGGCGGGCACGGCAGTCTATCGCCCCGGCC
>ML675720.1:487083-507169 GCA_007922155.1 Mesoclemmys tuberculata | reverse complement strand
TAGAGACTGCCTAACTATTTACAAGTAACCGTAGATGAGAAAGAACTAAAAGAACCAGGGCTTGAAGGAACACAGAGAGATCCAACTTCACCACAGCCAGTGAGAAGGAGGGGGGAGGGGGAGTCAGAGCAGCCTTGTTCTTTATACCCTTCAGTTGTGAGCACAAGGACACACAGTGCACATGTGCAGCCCCAGTGGAAATGATAGCAAAAGTCTTTAACTCCTGTGCACTGGTCACACATACATCTACAATGGAATGTTTGTGTGTGCAATCACTTGAAGGAGAACCATTGGTGCAAGGTGCTTTGGGCCAGTATAAGGACGGCAGAGCCCATAATCACTTGCCATTTTTAGGTTCCAACCAGAACTCCAAAACTAATCTGCAAAGCAATTGATGTCAGGTCAAATGTTGAATAAGCATCCAAAAAGAAAGAAATAAAAACAAAAACAAGGGAAAAATATCATACGTACAAGTTATAGACTCAAACTCAGAGAAGGCTCCTGAATTTAATTGGTTCTTCAAAGTCAGGAAGCCTATTAGCAATGTAAAAAGGAAAGGCAGAGGAGTCAGTGACTGAACATTTTCAGTTGCAATTCTGTACCTCCTATATAATATGTAATGTAAAAGAAGGACCATCCTGTGTCATGTGTATCAGAGGCAAGCAGTCTATACAAAAAAACCCCTGCTATTCTACAAGACAATTCTGACGGGGTGTATAGACCCCACTGATGAGGAAGGTGCCAGAGAGGCACTAGGGGAAGGACTAGTCCCACCCCTCTGGTCTTGTCAATCATATATGATGGCAGCTTTTTAAAGGGATAAAACTGCAGTCAGCTGGGGTGGGGGAAGAAGGAACAAGAGTGCTCTAAGTAGGAGGCTGCTGGAGTGATTCTTGGAGCCACAGGGGGAACTCCCATCCAGGACATCTTCTCCTCAAACTTGTGGGCAGTGCAACAAACTCCCAGGGCATGCTCAGAGAGTAAGCCTGACTCGGCAGCCCAGCCAGAGAGATCTCAAAACCCACTACACAGGCACTGTATTGTTGGCAGTGCTGTGGATCCTTTCTGCCTCTCAAATGCATTGGGACATTTACCTTTCCTTTTTACTCCTCTATCTGAAGAGACTCAAGAAGACCTGCAAAGGGCAGAGCCTCCTTGCAAGATCTAAGGAACTAGAGCCTGTGTTGGAGCCACCCAGTGTAAATAACTGGGTGCAGTCAGATTCTTCCACCATCTTGGAGAAAAACCTTAGGGGACTCCTTTACAATGACCTAGCAAAGACATAAGTGTTGTATTATAAACTTTAAACCAAGCATTACTCACGAGGCATATGACCACATAACGCATTTTCCTCCTCCAGGGCATTTGCAAACACAGCCTCTTGCTGTATTTCTCTTAGAATTATCATGAGGGAAGCCAAGAGAATGGCCCATCTCATGTGCAACACTGATTGCATCATAGAGTACTGATTTATGTCTCGCCTGTATACAGACAAAACACAAAGACAAGAAGGATTTATGAATTACATATGTCAGAGATGTGGGATTGCGTGAACAAACTGGATAATTTCATTTGCAAACATAAATCTAGAACACTACAGAACCCCACAAGAAAACTTTCAGAGTGAAGGAATAATATCTTCACACTGCCTTCCAAGATACTTTTAAGAGAGGGAAAAATAAATCATTCACAAGTAATATGTCTAGCTCTGCCAAGGTCCCAAGCCATAGAATTTTACCCAGTAATTCCTACATCAAGCCCATAAATTCTGTGCATGCTAAAGAATTTCTTTTATAAGGACATGAATTCCTGATTTAAAGACTCCATGTAATGAAGAATCCACCATAATATTTAGCAAGCTGTTCTAATGACTAATTAACTTCATTGAGTCTTATTTCCCATCCAAATTCATCCAGCTTCAGTTTCCTCTCTTACAGCAGGTTTTTCAGACTAAATCATTCTTATCCCATATCTGAACCACTTCCCATTTTTCACCATCCTTGTGAAGGTAAAGAATGGGCAAGTAGAGGGGGAGAGAAAATAGATATCCCTTATCTGGAAAATTAGGAAGAAGAACTTAGTCATAATGGATCATTGAGATCAACTTCAGATAAGATAAGAGTAGGTAAATAACTTTTACCTATTGCTTCCATATCTTGCTTGTAGGAAGTCCACAAACATTTTTACTACTTTTAAATAATTGCACAGGACGCAGACCTACGGGATTCTTGACCTCATACTGTTGAGAGTAAGATACTAAGGCAGAAAATACGGTTTAATTTCTCGTCACTATGGACAGTGCCTGGATATTTACTTGTAAAAACTATCAGGTGCCACAGTGTTCACTAGGAAGTTATTATGACAAAAATACGAAGCTCTGGGTATATCAGCTGGGGAAATAGGCCTCCAGCTGAGTCACTTTCAGTTCAGTTCATTTGATCCCATTCCAGGGCGTATCAAAGTTCCATAATTACTGACCCTCTTTGGGGTCTTCAATCTTCTCTCAGAGCCTGGCTCGATTCCCTCCTTGGAGAGTAAGCCACTCTGCCTGTGGCTGGTGTGGGGGGACCCTTGTCCACCCACTACTCCAGGTCCCGACCCAGGATCCCTGTAAGTAGCAGCCAGCTGCTGCATCCCTATATTAATTGCTGCTTTTTCCTGAACCACTTTCCCGTGCTCCCACGCCAGTAGCTTTCTTTAACTCTTAGATCAGGCTGATGTCTTGTTTAAGTCCCAGCAGCAAACTAGGAGCACCTTCTTGCTCCCCTGGTCCCTGCCAGCAATTGCTCTGTCCCTGGTACTGCAGTTCCTTCAGCCAACCAGGAGCATCACCCTTGCACCTCTGAGTTCAGACAGCAATTGACTCACTTTGCTACTGCAGCTCTTTTTACATGGACCTGCTAGGCCCAGGTTGGCTGCTTCCCCGCAGCCTCTCTAGGGCACTTGGAGGACTCACCTATCTCTCCTGCTCCTTTCTGGGACAGGGTGTGGTAGGTCAACAAGACCTCCAGAAGTGGGCCTCAGAGCCTGGTACACCCCATCATAATGACGACATAAAATCTTGGCTGAAAAAGTTTGGAGATATTGGTGGGGTAGTAAATAATGAGGGAGACAGATTGCTGTTACAAAGAGATCTAAATCACCTAGTTAAATGATCACAGTCCAAAAAAAATGTGTTTTAATACAGCCAAATGTAAGACGGGACATCTGAGAAAGATGAACAAAATGCATATTACCTATAGGATGAAGACTCTGTCTTGGAAAGCAGTGATAAGAGAAGGACTTGGGCATCATCAAAGTTAATCACCTCAATGTGAGCTGTCAGTGCAATGCTGTGGCAAAAAGGGCTAATGCAATCCTTGAATGTATGAAAAAGGGAATATCAAGTACACATAGGAAAGTGATGTTGCCTCAGTACACAACTTTGGTAAGACTGTTACTAGAATATTGTATCCAGTTCTGGTTCCACACTTCAGGAAACTTGTGGAAACACTGAAGAGAGATCAAAGGAGGGCCACCAAAATGATCCATGGGCTGGAAAACAAGTTTATGATGTGAGGCTTAAGGAGCTCAACTTACTCAGCAAGTTAGAGAGACAGTTGAAAGGTGACTTGATTGTTGCGTACAGCTTTTTACACATAGACCAGATATCTCAAAAAGGGGGGTTTTCAGTTCTGCTAACAAAACATAACAAGATCTAATGTCTAGAAGTTGAAATTAGACAAATTCAGCCTTGAAATAAGATGCAATTTCCTAGCAGAAAGGGTAATTAAACAATGGAACAGTTTACCAATGCTTGGAGTCTTTAAAAATCAGATTAGATATCTTTATAAAATATAAGCTTTAATCAAGATTCTGGAAGAATTCTACAGACTTTGTATGTGGGTAGTTGGCTGGATGATCATAGTGGACCCTTCTGGCTCTGGAATTGGTGAATCTGAATTCCCTGTTCATTACATCTCCTAATGAGTCATGGGGAGAAGACCAAGCCCAACATTGCCCTCAACATGCTCATAATGCCTGCAGCTCTGCATTAGGATAAGGAATATAATCAAATTGAATGCTTCAGCTGGTTGTCTGCAGGGGTCAGAAAGGATTTCTCTCAGCCCCCAAAATGCACATTTGACCTGATGTACTCGGGTGGAGGGGAGAGGGTTCCAGGGTTCCACCTTCCTCTGAATCATCACAACATATCCAATTACCTACAGCTTGAGATGGAACATTGGATGGATAGACCAGGCCTTTGAGAAGGTACAGAGTTCTCCTTCTTAGATGACTAGCTTGTATGCCTTCATCTTATGCTCAGGGGCCAACTGATCACCAGATTTTCAGGAGGAATTTTCCCTGAGATATACTTGGCAGGGACTTTTGGGTTTTTTCCACCTTTTTCTGCAGCATGGATCATCTGTGAAGATCATCTAGCATATCTCACCTAATTAATTTCCTGCAATTGCAGGAGCCCTGGCAGCACTTTTGTCTCCCCTGTTATCTGCCTTTGGCACACAATAGTTAAATCATCTAAGAACTGAAAGGCTTTGGTCAGATTAAAGACATTGGGCTTATATAGGGATTTCTGGGTGAAATGTAATGCCCTGTGATATACAGGAAGTCAGTCTAGATGATCTAATAAGTTGTAGGCTTAAATTCTATGAAACAATCAATTATTAGCATAATGTTACTGTACAAAATATTTACATTAATTAAAATATCAAGTTTTCAAGGGTACATACTTCAGACTATATTTCACATACTTTGACAGCAGCTGCTGAGGGAAATCCAGTGCACAGATGGTCTCCATATGAATATCCATCAATCCCTGGATATCTTCCACCCCTATAATACAAAATACAGTAAATAATACAGTATGTTCAATTGATATTAAAATACTCTAACTGTAAATAAATACAGTGTAAATAAAAGAGTAATAGTTCTAACTAAAGATCTTATAAATAAGAAAACAATTTGTTCTTACCTGCACATATGTCTCCTCATAACGTAAATGTCCCCCAATCCAGACTTATTTACTGGCTAACGTCTGCCCCATCAAAACCAACTGGAAATATCTTTGCTGAAGTATCTTCTGCTGACAGCAGTGACCACATTAAAAGATAAGTCGCTTATGAGGACAAATATATATGTAAGAATGCAATTGTCCCATTCATACATATATAGGGCCAGATCTTCAACTGGTGCAAATTGGCTTTAATGGAGGTATACCAATCTACATCATCGGATGATCTGGCTCAAACTGTCATGCTGCAGCTCCATTCTGAATCTATAACTCATAGCACTTGTAAAATTCCTTTCAGAAGGCTGCTTATAACTAGACAAACTATCTAGAAAATTTAGAGCATAAGTAACTTCCATTTTCTTAACTGTAACTGGAAATTCTTCAAGATGTGTGGTCTATATCAGTATTCCACAAATGGGGTATGTATGCGCACCAGGTGCCTAAGTCTGGAAATTCTAACAAACAGTGTCCATTGGCTCACACATAAACAGAAGACCTCCATGTCCTCCTGACAAAGGGCATAAGCAGCAGCACAGGATGATACCTTGCCAGTTCCTCTTCTTACTGTGAACCCAACAGGTCCTAAAGCAGACGGTATGGAAGTTAGTGGAATACAGAGAGGGACCATACATCTTGAAGAACCTGTAGTTACAGTTGAATAACCTCCTTTTCTTCTTTGAGTGTTGGTCCCTATGTGTGTTCCACACATGGGTGATTGACGAGAAATGTTCAGACTTTGTGTGAGGAAGCCAGCAGCAAAGATGCTTGTAGAACTTCAGTTCCCACTGCCCCATCTGCAGCACAGGCCTGACCCAGTACCTCACATCTAGCAAACATGTGGATAGAGCTCCAGAGGGCTGCTCTGCATATGTCTAGATTTGGAACTTTCTACATGGAAGCCGTAGCGGCAGCTTGTGCTGTTGTGGAGCATGTCCTGACTTTGTGCTAATCAGGGGCCAAGGCATGTCTGACGTTGAGAAAAATAAGACTTTTCTCTTTGGCAGAAGCATTGGGTTTCAGAAAAAAAGACAAGTGAAAGGATACTTTGGTTAACATGGAATTCAGAAATAACCTTTGGGAGGAACTTAGAATGGAGGTGATGGGATACCCTTTCCCTGTGAAAACCCATATAAGGGGGTTCTGCCATTTGGTCTCCCAAATCACTTACTCTCCTGGCCAAAGTGAGAGCAACTAAACATGCAACTTTTATAGATGGGTAGAACATGGCATCACCAAGGGTTCAAATGGTGGTCTGGTGAGGGGTCACAGGATGGGATTGAAGTCCCGTTGAGGTGTAGGTTTAATCTCTGGAGGAAATGTATTTGGGTGAGTAAAAACAGAATGCCTATCTACTGGCGTAAGGAAGGCAATGATTGCTGTGAGATGGACCTACAGTGAGCTAATGGAAAGTGCTAAGATTTTTTTAGAGACCAGAGATAATCCAAATGACCAGAACATCTGCAATGCCTGGAGAAGTTTGATTATACTGCATCCAGGCAGAAAAACATCTCCATTTAGCTTGGTGGTAGGTCCTAGTTGAATCTCTACAACTTTGGGTATGGACAGTCTGAACGGGTGCAAAACAGGAGCATTCTCTTTCTAATGCCCATCCAAACACCAGGCTGTGAGATGGATCGAGTTCAGATTGGGATGTCTGATTGTGCTCCTCTCCTGTGTTAGGAGGTCCGGAAAGGGGTGGATGCTGATTGGGCGGCCTGTTGATATTTTCAGGAATTCTGGGAACTAAAACTGCCTGAGCCAACTGGGTGCTAGGAGAATGACCCTGGTCTTGTCATCATGGATCTTTCTCAGGATCTGTGGTAGCAGGGGATTGGGAGGAAAAGCATATCTGTGATTGTTTCTCCATGACAACAGGAGAGCATAGCTCTGAGGTCCGTGGCCCATTGCTCCTCTGGAGCAGAATAGGAAAGTGATGAAAAGAAATCAAATTGAGGTGTACCCACTGAGCGAATATTTCACTCAGGGTACAGTTGTGAATCTCTCACTCGTGGTCCGCAGAGAAGTGCCTGCTCAGGTTGTCTGCTGGGAGGTATGCAGTTTGGATAGTGATGAGGTTTCTGAAGCACCAGTTCCAAAGCCTGACTGTTTCCAGGTAAGTGAAAAGAGATTTTGCTCTGTGCTGTTTATGAACAAGACTATGGAGATATTGTCTGACATCACTTAAATATGGATTGAATGTGTAAGTGGGAAAATGACTGTGCAAGTCAGGCGGACTGCTCTCCGTTCTAGTATATTGATATACAGTTTGGTCTTCCATGGGGTCCAAGTACTTTGAGCAGTTTGGCTGTTCAGGTGGCACTCCAACCCAGAAGAGCAATGTCTGTTACAATGGTGGCACTAGGGATGGGAGTGTTGAAGGGAACAGTCATTCTCACTGTTTACGGGTTCGACCACCAGATGAGGGAGGCGATGATTCTGAGTGGGAACGGTCACTCTGGAGTTGAGGTAATTTCTGGTGAGTAGATTGATTGAAGCCAGGCCTGCAGAGATACTGGATGAAAACTTGCAAACTGCATCACATAAGTGCACAAGACCATATGGTCTAACACCAAGAGGAACATTCTCACTGTAGTTCTTGGTCTGTGAGTAATCCAAGCTAACAGACTGTTCATTAAGTAAAATATTTTTCTGTGGGAAGGAAACAGAATCTGATGACATTTATTGTCTCTGTGGGTGATAAAAGAACTTTTCTCTGTTTATGCAGATGCCCAGGGTTGTTAGAATATGGAGCAGAAGCTCTGTCACTGAACTGATCAATTGGCAGGAGCTACCTACCCAGAGCCAATCGGTCAGATATGGGAAAACTGGATGACTCTGACATGTTATTTGGGCTGCCATTACAGAGAAAAGATTCTGTGAGCACTTTGGGTGCTATTACTAACCTAGAGGGAAGGACTCTGAAGTGGAAATGGTCTTGGCCCACCATAAATCTCAGGATTTTCTATGGGAGAGATGAATGTCTAAATGACAGCATATGCCCTTCATGTCAAGAGCTGCGAACTACATCCTTTCCTGAAGGGAGGAGATTATTGATACTAATTTAACCATCCTGAATTTCAACTTTCAGAAAAAGATGAAGAGCTCTCCAAGATCCAGAATTGGTCTCCACCCTCTGTCTCTTTTGAGGACTAGGAAATACGGGAAACAGAACCCTCTATCTTGCTACTCAGGTGAGACACAGTGCAGGAGAGAGTCTGCAACTTGATTTAAAAAATCACCCTAAGAAAGTGGTTCCTGAAGGGGGACCAGGAAGGTGTTTTTTGCAGGCAGAGAGAGAAGAACTCAATAGAGTGACCTTGATGGATAATTTTAAAGACTCAACTGTGTATCATGATCAAGTCCAAATTGTGGATGAAGATGTGGGACACCCCCAAAAAACACAATAGAGGAAGAGGTGTGTTGGCATCAGCTCTCAATTAAGATGTCAAAAGTAGCTCTTTGCAGGTGGCTGGGAATGGGTAGAGATTATAGTGGTAGATGGGAATGAGAAGCAAGGCCTCTGAACCCTCTGGCTGGATGTTGGTCGTAGAACACTTCAAGAGGGGGTGGCCTTGACCTACAGACTTGTCTCTAGTATTTTCTCCTTGAGGTCAGAGTGTCAATCCCTAGGGAGTGAAAAGTCAATCTTGACTTCTTTAACAAGTGTAGGAACTCATCCATTTTCTTACTGAAGAGATTTAACTCATCACAGGGGAGGTCTTCTATGGCATTCTGCACCTCCCTGGGAAAACAAAAAAAAAAGACTAGCTAAAAATTCCTCCTCATGACTATACCAGTGGCCAAGTTTATGGATGCCATATCTGCTGCATCCACTGCACCATGAAGAGATCTTCTTGCCACTAATTTCCCTTTCTCTATGAAGGACCAAAATTGAACTCTGTCTTTAGGGTAGCCCTTAAAATCCACCAGTCTGGAACAGACGTTCAATCATATTTTGCTAACAAGCCCTGATTGTTAGCAATATGGAATTCCAGGCCCATAAAGGAAAAGACTTTTTCACCCATGAAATCCAACCTCTTTAAGCCCTTGTTATCTGGGCCCTTGTTATCAGTCCTTTGATGTTGTGACCTTGCCCTCTCCATCCATGCCTCTACCACCAGAGAACTGGGGGCTGAGTGAGAGAAAAGAAATTCAGCTCCCTTGGTGGGGAGGGAAGAGCACATCTCGACTCTTTTAGATGTGAGGGCATAGAATGATGGAATGTTTCATAACAATCTAATCAGCTCCATGATAGCCTCATTACTTGAAAGCACCACCTTATGTGGGCCTGCTTATTGCAAAATATCCAGGAGCTGTTGTTGTGGGTCCTGGACCTTCTCCAGCAGAATCCAGAGATCATTGGCAATCCTCTGCAGTAGCTCCTGGTACTGCCTGTGATTGTTTGGCAGAGATGGCGAGAAAAGAGTAACTGCTTCATCTGGAGACGAGCATGAGATTTCCATTGGTACTGTCGGTACTTGTGGATACTGGTCAATATGTTCCTTTTCATTCGCCAATGGATCCGGTGGGTGCCGAGAAAGAGAAGTGTGGTAAGACTCCTGCATGGGCCACGGACATATGCCAGAGGGATCCCACGGGCCCCAATAAGGCCAGGAAGATTATGGGGGACCAGATGGCATATGGTACCAGCGGACCCTGGGAATGTCATATCTGGAGGAGTAGCACCCAGATCTCCTCAACTGCTTGTCAAGGCTTCTCTCTCTCCAAGGAGATGGTGAAAAGGTCAGAAGGTCTGACTCTGAGTCCAAAAACTGCTCTCCTTCCAATGGTGGAGCCATTGGTACCAGGATACTCCTGCCTGATGGCTGGAGAAGAGATGGCTCCTGAGATGATACTAAAGTAGTATCATCCTCCAGTATAGTAATTTCCCTGAGCAGGCCTGGGCTGGACAGAATGGGAGACTGTAGATAAAAAAGGAAGACACCCTCCAGTGTCATACATGTCTCTGTACATCCTGGTATCTAGGTGGTTCTGACATGGTTCCTGCACCCCTTGGGACATAGTGCAGTCTTTGGGTGAGCGAACTGATACAAATGACGAGTCTGGATATGCACTCCTGAACTGCAGATGACAGTCTGTGTGTTTCAGAAAGAGAGTCTATGGAGAAGGAGTCCTTGGGTTCAGGAACTGTGGACTCAGCACCTAAGCATGTGCTTGGAGGGGTGCTGCTTGTCGATTGGGGACGATATACAGAGGGGGTCTCCCTGGCTTGGATGTGAGTGAGGCCTCATACCTTCCCCATGTGGTGTTTCATTAGATGAAGCTCATGAACTTTGCAAGATCTTGATGAAAACAAGACACAATACTGCACTTTGCAGAGATATGTGTCTCACCCAAGCAGCAGAGTTAGAGATGGAGATCATCGCTCACAGCAAGGGAGCAAGAGCAGGAGACAATTCTTGAAACCTTGAATTCTTAGTACAGTCTCAGACCACAAGGTCCCTAGTAAGGGGGAAAACAAGCTATACTAACTAGACTATAAAACTCTAACTATACTAATATAAAAGCTATGAAGAATAAAAACTTTACAAATCTATGTACAGGTTCTATCAAAAGTAAAAGCTGGAGAAATGTGTGAACATAGGAATTCTGACTCACGCCACGAGCAGTCAGAAGGAACTGGTGAGACACACTGCCTCTTATGCCCTTGGTCAGGAGCATGAGAAGATCTATGGTACATGTACAAGCAAATGGACACTGCTTGTTAGAATTTCTGGACTTGGGCACATGGCGTGCATATGTACCCCATGTGTGGAATACACATAGGGACCAGCACTCAAAGAACTAGAACATAACAGAGAGAAAAAAGAATGCAAAACACCTTACACTTAGGGATATAGGTGACAGGATCTATATATGGGAAACTCTCTACTTTCATTTGTTTACTTGTTGGGTTATTACAAGGCAGTGCCTGGAAGCAAAGAGAAAACAAATGAACAGGTCAGAAGTTGCATTTCTGTGCTGCCAGATGCTGACTCAACCTCTGAGATCTCTCTAGCAATCAATTATAAATAAAATGACCACCAGGATTGCCAAGGCAAAAGGAAACTACTTTTCAATCACATCCCCAAGGACACATCTGCCAAAAGCTTTTTGGTGCTGAGGTCTAATGTGGAAGCCTAATATTTTTAGATAGTAACCTCCTTGGGAGAGGGACTCTGTTTTGTGTTATGTGTTATATGAGTGTCACAGTGAATAATCAGCTGAACATGAGCTTCCAGTTCTATGTGTGGCCAAAAAGGCTAACATGATCCTTGCATATATGAACAGAGGAATATTGAGTAAAAGAATAGAGGTTATATCAGCACTGTATATGGTACAGATGTGGTTGCTGCCAGAATACTTTGTCCAGGTCTGGTTTCCACAATTCAAGAAGACTGTTGAAAACTAGAGAGAATTCAGACAAGAACCATGAGAATAATTAAAGGAATGGAAACATGCCTTATAGCGAAATACTCAAGGAGCTTAATCTGTGTAGGTTATCAAAGAGAAGGTTAAGGGGTACTTGATTATTATCTGTACTTATCTATATGAGGACCTGGAAGCTGATAAAAGAGGGGTCTTCAGTCTAGCAGACAAAGCTATAACAAGATCCAATGACTGGAAGTTGAGGGTACACAAATGTAGACTAGGAAAAAAGTATATATTTTAACAGTGAAGATAGATTTTGAAATCAAGACCCGATGTTCTTCTAAAACAGTTTCTCAACGTGTGGTACATGTACCCCTGGGGGTATGCAAGACACAGGCAGGGGGTACGCAGCAAAAAACCCAGTGAAGGGAGGCAGGTGGCAGCCGCCGGCTTCTGGGGAAGGTGGTAGACAGCAGCTGCCCCCGCCCTGGGAAGCTGGGTGGAAGCCACAGGCTTTTTGGGAAGCCAGGTGACAGCTGCCCGCATCCCACCTGGTCTCTCCTGTGCCTTGCAAGCTGGGCTCACAGCTGGGTGACTGCCACTCGTGTCCCAGCTCTGAAGCAAGAGACAGTCTCTCACGCCCTGCCTTGAAGATGGGCAGCAGCTGCCTGCTGCCTGCCCACATCCCCAGGTCCCAGCCTGCGCGGTAGCCTCCTTTGCCCCAGCTTTGATTGGATGGCAGTCACCCATCAGCCAGGTGGCAGACACCTGCAACTTGCCCAGGTGGCAGCTCCCCTCCCCGGCTCAAAGCCTGATGCCCAGAAAGCCAGGTGGAGAGCCCAGAAGCTTGCCCAGTCCTGGAGCCAGGCTCTACCCACCGGTTTACTTATCAATTTCAGTGCTCTAGCTGAGCAGTGAAATTGACAGCTATGACAGCCCCAGATTTTATCAGTATAAAAATCTTAAGAGGGGCCCACACAGTGTGATTTGCCCCAGGCCCGCACCCCCCTAGGGAAGGCCATAGGGAGTGCTGCTATCCACTTTGGTGAGCCGCTAGTGCCTGCTCATACATCACAAGTTCCTGCATGTGTGAGGAGAGCACCATGTGAGTCCGCCATCAGGCCATAGTGATTGGCTGGTGTTGACCTTTGCTCCTATACGGAGGAAGAGGAGGAGGAGGAGAGAAACAGCAGCGGGTTTTGTGATCTGCCACAGCCACACAGCACTGTAGAACTCAAAATTTTCCTGCTTTACGAGAAATACAGTCGTCCAGCGGTAAAGGGGAAAAAGATTATTTCTCAGAGTGGAAAATTGAGTGTTGGGGTACTTATTAAAATTTGCAGAAGTTAGGGATTACTTGCTACTTAAAAGGTTGAGAAACGCTGTTCTAAAAGGTATGCTCTAGTTCAAACAGGAACTAATTCAGGCAAGTCCTATGACCAGTGTTATGCAAGTCAGACAAGAAGATGACAACGTTCACTTCAAGATTTATAATCTATAAATGTTTGCTCAGTTCATAGTACACTGGAGCCCTGATTCCTGAACAGTGTATAAAGCAGAGTACCTGGAGCTGAAGCCTGAGTGAATCTGCCTCAAAAATAAACTACAAGAAACAAACTGAGTAAAAAACTGTAGGATTGGCCAAGCATTTAGAATTTGAGCAGGGTTTCTCATTTGCTTTGTCCAATGTGGATCAGGAGATCTGGAAGCCATCTGTGCTGTTCCAGAGGAGGTAGAATGAACTGAGGATTTTGCCAAGAAGGGGAGACTATCAAACAGCTCATTCCTATTAGGCTACAGAAGCAAGAAAAAAACCCAGTGCTGCAAGGGGCAGCTGGGCTATGAAAGAGAACAATGGACACATTTTGGGGGGTTTCCAAACAAACTCTTGCAAAATATCTTTAAGGTCTGAATTTAATGTTGATAGTAATAAATATAAAGAAAAGTATAACCATATTTTTAAAGATTAAAATAAAAGAATCTTACGAAATTAATTCTGTGTGGTCAAAACGTATACGGCCCATAAGGAATTTTTCAACATAGATTGCAAAAAATCCAAGAACCTGATCCAAAAGATGAGTCATTGTAATGAGATCCCTTTCTGTCCACAGTTCTAATCCAATCAGAACAACATGAAGGCCAAATGGACGGTACATCTAAAAACATAAATATTTTAAAAAGTCATCTACATGTAACATTTTGAAGCTATAATCCGTCACATAATCCACATTGCTAGTGTCACTGCCCAGTCCGCGTTCCTGTTTATCTCTTCAGCCACAGATATAAATTTTTTGTTAAAGATAATGTTTCAAAAAGAGCAGGTACAGAGTCTAAACAAAAGAGCATTGAACATCCAGGCAGAAGGGACAGGCTATTAGTGGCTACAGAGTTGGAAGGGGGTACACTCAGAATCAAACCATAATGTTAAACGACACTGCCGGTGAGATGAAAAAAATCTTATTTCTGCCTGGAAAAAAAGGTTTACATGTTATAGTTACAAACATCACTCATGGTTACTAAAGGTGAAAGAATTTATCAGAAAAATATCTATTTTTTTCATTTGTTTACCTTGTGTGCACTAGTTCCATAATCTCAGTGCTTTGGTGCAAAAGGAATGTGACCTTGCTCCCCCTTGATGATTTATATAAATCATGCAAGCAATGTTGTCTATCAGTACCTTTATGGCCTTTTTCCTGATCAGAGGTAAAAAGTATGAGCATGCATTGTGGACTGCTCGTAGTTCCAGTAAATTGATGTGTAATCTTGACTCTGAGGAGTTGTGTGGTTGTTCAGGTGTGTTCCCCAACCTAACAGAGATGTGTCCATTATAGGTATCAGTAATGGAGAGGATTGGATGAAGGGAGCTCCGACACATGCAGTGTTGGGTTGTCTCCCCTAATCTAGAGAGCTGTTTTTACTTTGAGTGGCATTATAAGACACTTTTTCAGACTGTGTCTAGAAGAGTTGTATACTGTGCTGAGCCAGCCCTGAAGACAACACACATGTAACCTGGCATGCCTTACAACAAATGTTGTTGCTGTCACATGTCCTAATAGTTGTAGGCAAGTCCTGGCTGATGTCTGTAGGCTGGTTAGCATTGTGGCAATCAGCATGCCTAGGGTGACAAATGAGATGGAAGTGGCCTACATCTTGTAGACCTCTGTCTCCGTTTTGTGAGTCGTATTTTCTCTGTGTTTGGCCATATGGGACAGACCTCATCAAGTGTGCTGAATGGTATTTCCCTGGCATCCTTCTTTGCACAGGTGTGTAAATGGACCAAGGGTTACCCTGGAATCTTTCAGGGTATGAAGGGAATCATCAATGGGCCCTCAAAGGGAAGATCCTCAATGGTAGCCTGTACCTCTTTCAGAAACACAGAGAAGTGTAGCCATGAAGCCTGTCGAATAACTACAGCCAAATCAATGGACCATGCAGCTGTGTCTGCTGTGTCCAATTAAGCTTGTACAACCATCCGGGTAAGAAGGTGACCCTCTGAGATGACTGCTTTGAATTATTTTTTGTCATCAGGAATGCAATCAATAAACTCAGATATTTTAGAGTAATTCATGTGATTATATTTGGCCATCAGTGGGTAGTAACTGGTGATTCTGAATTGCAGAGTTGCTAACAAACAGGCCTTGTGCCCAAAAAGGCCTTGTGCTTCCAGTCTTTGTCATGCAGGGTAGTTCTGGAGTGGTGTTGTCTTGCCCCATTTATTAACTGAATCTGTCACCAAGGAACTTGATGGAGGATATGACAGAAGAAAATCCAGCCCCTTAGAGGGGACGTAATACTTCCCGTTGGCTCTCTTACAAGTGGGTGGTATCATTTTGGGGGTCTACCACATGATTTTGGCTGGATCCATGAGTGCCTCATTTATGGGGAGCGCAATCTTCGATAAGGTTGATGTTTGTAAAATGTTCAACAGTTTGTGTTTGGACTCTGTGACTTCTTCCGTGGGTACCTTGAGCGAGTCAGCAATCCTCTTAAATTGTTTAAAGTCATCAGCTGTAGTGGGTGGTGGAGGTATGATGGCTTTGTCTGAAGAGGATAAAGAAAAATTGGGTGGTGGAGCATTTTTCTGATCCAGAATCTCCTCCTGCTCTTCGAAAGTGTCTTCCTGAGGCTCAGAGGTAAGAATCTGAAGGAAAGTGTCTTGGTCTGTCTCTGTGGGTGTTAGGAGGCCTATAATAATGCTGCCTATACGCAGCCCATGGATCCCAATAAGATCACTGCAGCAGGAATGACATTGGTGTTGGTATCCTTGTATGTTCATACCACCAAAGTGTGTTACCTCTGGGGTGATATCTGGGCTGTTCAGGTGGACATGGCCTGGAAGTTGTCTGAATCGGCGAGGAATGGTGTGAGGAGTAAATGTCCCTTCCTTACTGGAAAAGGGTGGGGCTCATCTGGATGGTGTTGTCGATTGACACAGCACCAAGCATACCAGAGTAACATCAATACAAAGAAGGGAAGTTTCGGTGTTGTAGAGACTAGGAAGTCTTTGTGGAAAAGAAATACTTGCAGTACCACAAGCATTGGTACCGAGGAGGATGTTGTTGGCAGTCCTGCTGCAATTATAGCTGTAGCGGCTGTCGATAACAGCTCTGCTTTGAGCCAAGAGACTGGTAACTGGCGCCAGACTGTGATGCTGAGATGCCTGATGCTACAAGTTTAAATGGCTCCAACAGCACCATGGAGGAAAGCTTCCCTCTTACAACTCCTCTCAGATCCTGCCCTCCTAGGATCTTTGGCTTTCATGGTACCACTGATACATGAGGATCCTGCTGACTTGTAGGTGCTCAACTGTGCCGCACTCCATACCAAGAATGTCAAATGAGATTTTTTTCTTTTTGACCCAGGCCCAGCGGCTGTGAGGAGCCACCACCCCACCGACAAGGGCTTCCAAAGCCTGCCCAGACTACAGGGCCTGAGTGACTGGAGAAGGTCACCAAGCCCTAGTGCTTGGGTACAGCTGCTGGGCCCTAGAAGCTGGGAAGACCCACCCCAGACTACTGGGTGGAAAAAAAACCCTGAGGCTGGCCCTGACCTGGAGGAGCTGCCTGACATCGGGGACCCCCTGGAGCTGACTGAACCTGCTGGACTGGAAGAACCCCTGGGATTCTGTGACCTGGAGGAGCTGCCCTCCGCTGATGACCCTGAGGAGTTTCCAGACCTGCCACCGGTTAACAGGGAGGGACTCGCAGGACGCCCACACACCAACTGCCCCAGTGACCTGGAGGGAGACAAGTGGAGACAGGTACCCGGGGGTTCGGTGGGAGGAAGTAGCCCAGGACAGCCAACTAGTAAGTGGCTGAGTCAGGGACAACCCATCAGCATGTTGCGGTGGGATCCCTGCTGATTCAGTGGCAAAACGCTTTGTCACTGATTGGGCCTTGGGCTGGGACGCAATGGAGTCAGGTGGGCCTGCGTCCCCCTCCCGCCTTCCCTAACCACCCTGTGGGTGCTTGACACCCTCTAAGCTTGGAGGCAAAGAGTACCGAGCCCTACTAGCCCCAGCTTCCAGCAAGGCCAGGGGCTCCAAATTATTTTGCCTGCCTTGCCCACTGGAGGGCCAGGGGCTATTGACTGCTTCATCAGTCCTGCCCGGCTTGTGGGCCAGGGACTGTAAACTACTGGTAATTGGGACAAATTGCAACATGGATTTACTAAAGGTAGATCGTGCCAAACCAATCTGATCTCCTTCTTTGAGAAGGTGACGGATTACTTAGACAAGGGCAATGCGGTAGATCTAATTTACCTCGACTTCAGTAAGGCGTTTGACACGGTTCCGCATGGGGAACTGTTAGTTAAATTGGAAAAGATGGGGATGAATGTGAAAGTTGTAAGGTGGATAAGGAACTGGTTAAAGGGGAGACTCCAGCGGGTCGTGCTGAAGGGTGAACTGTCAGGCTGGAAGGAGGTTACTAGCGGAGTCCCTCAAGGATCGGTTCTTGGACCGACCTTATTTAACCTTTTTATAACTGATCTTGGCACAAAGAGCGGGAATGTGTTAATAAAGTTTGCGGATGACACGAAGCTGGGGGGTATTGCTAACACGGAGAAGGACCGGGATGCTATTCAGGAAGATCTGGACCACCTTGTACGCTGGAGCAATAGTAATCGGATGAAATATAATAGTGAAAAGTGCAAGGTCATGCACTTAGGGATTAATAATAAGAATTTTACATATACGTTGGGGATGCATCAGTTGGAAATGACGGAGGAGGAGAAGGACCTTGGGGTATTGGTTGATAGCAGGATGACTATGAGCCGCCAATGTGATATGGCTGTTAAAAAAGCAAATGCGGTTTTAGGATGCATCAGGCGAGGTATTTCCAGCAAGGAGAAGGAGGTGTTAGTGCCGTTATATACGGCGCTGGTGAGACCCCACCTGGAATATTGTGTGCAGTTCTGGTGTCCCATGTTTAAGAAGGATGAATTCAAACTGGAACAGGTTCAGAGACGGGCTACTAGGATGATCCGAGGAATGGAAAATCTGCCTTATGAAAGGAGACTCAAAGAGCTTGGCTTGTTTAGCCTGGCCAAAAGAAGGCTCCGGGGGGATATGCTTGCTCTATATAAATATATCAGGGGGATTAACGTTAGGGAGGGAGAGGAATTGTTTAAGTTTAGTACTAATATAGGCACGAGGACGAATGGGTACAAATTGGATATTAGGAAATTTAGACTAGAAATTAGACGAAGGTTTCTAACCATTAGGGGAGTGAAGTTCTGGAATAGCCTTCCGAGGGAAGTAGTGGGGGCAAATGACTTATCTGGCTTTAAGACTAAGCTTGATAAGTATATGGAGGGGATGTTATGATGGGATAGTTTAATTTGAGCAATTGATTTTGGATTATCGGCAGATAAGTCTGCTCAATGGTCTGTGGGAATGCTGGATGGGATGGGAACTGAGTTACTGCAGAGAAATCTTTTTTGGGTGCTGGCTGGTGAGTCTTGCCCACATGCTCAGGGTTTAGCTGATCGCCATATTTGGGGTCGGGAAGGAATTTTCCTCCGGGACGGATTGGCAGGGGCCACGGAGGTTTTTCGCCTTCCTCTGCAGCATGGGGCATGGGTCGCTTGCTGGTGGATTCCCTGCAGCTTGAGGTCTTCAAATCTCATTTTTGAGGATTTCAATAACTCAGTCATGGGTTCGGGGTTGTTATAAATGTGTATGGGTAGGGTTTTGTGGCCTGCCTTGTGCGGGAGGTCAGACTAGATGATCATATTGGTCCCTTCTGACCTATGAGTCTATGAGTCATGAGTCTACTTCACCTGTCCCACCCGAGGGCCAGGGGCATCAGACCATTTGCTAGCCCCGCCCATGGGAACGCGGGGGGCAATAGATTGCTTGACCGCCCTGCCTGTTGGAAGGCTGGGACTACAGCCCCCATATCAGCCCTGCCCTATGGAAGGCCGGAGGGCTACAGTCTGGGAAGGAAGCCAACCCCGCTGGAGACCAGGGCTAAAGACTTGTAACCGGGACCATTTACTCCCCTAGAGGAAGGTGCTATGGCCTTCCTTGGAGCCTGGGCCCGAGGAAGGGTCAAGACGCCCCGACTGGACGTGCACTGCCTTACATGAAGAAACTAAGGAGGCACTGCCAAGGGCTCTACCTTGGGCCAAGGCTTGGTTGAGAAGGAGCTGAAAGGGGTTTGGCTGCACAGTTCTGTATAGCTACCAGGAGGCGGCGTGAAACAAAGGAAGCACATGTGTGGCTGAAACAGGAACTGCTACTAAGAAGCTGTGATTACAGTTACAAGGATGCAGACTAACCTAAAATGGAATATCCACAGAGTCATTGCTTAAAGAAAAACTCTCTACTTCTCATTTTTCAGAGGATGTTCCCCACTCCACTGCTGTTGTGATGCAGCTGAATAAAGCTGCAATTTCTCGAGCCTACAGTCCTATGAAAGAAGTGTTATTTTTGTTGCACTGGGAGGACCTTTTACAAAATTGGTGATGAGGATGGGATAAAACATTTAAACTTCCCCATGCCATTGCTACCCCAAAATTGAGGAGAGTGTTACCCCAGAACTTGACCAAGCTAATCATAACTGTATTGTGTGTATTCAGCCACCATAAACTAATCAGAATGAGAAAAGGGGAGAAAAGAGTCACCAAATTATGAGTCTGAAAGACAACAAATGGATGGAGACCTTGAGTTTGGGCACTTTTGATATGGAAACTTATTATGGCTAAGATTGTTAGGAATGTGTTATTGATATGTAGTTTATTGAAGTTAGGAAAAGTGATAACCCAGTCGGGGTCACTATGAGCTATGTGTTATGTAAAATGTTAGTTATATAAAGACTAAATTATGAAATGTATTTTGGAGCAGTTCTCTGAAGCTATCCGGAGACCTTTTCCTGACATCCCCACCCAGGTATAGAAGTGACTGGCAATCATTGATCTGTTAATTACTGTATACCACCTCAGATTTTAGGTAATTATTTGGGATGCTCTAAATCTATTGCTTATGTCTGTGTGTACTTAAATGTAATAAACAGTAGCTTTAGGTAAGTACACATTTATTATCATCAATCTTTTATCAGCTGGAAGCACTGCATTCCCATTGACTTATTCCTGACACCGTCTTCAGTGAAACAGTTATTTTACCACTGTTTTGGGTTCTGAGAAACCACAGGAAACACCATCCAGCTTTCAATGACTTAGTAGAGAGAACTGTTAGAACTT
>ML675720.1:277950-487073 GCA_007922155.1 Mesoclemmys tuberculata | reverse complement strand
ACACCATCCAGCTTTCAATGACTTAGTAGAGAGAACTGTTAGAACTTTTAAAGAGTGTATGAAGAGTGTATGAAGATTCTTACTGGTGGTCCCACCTCCACAGGTTCTCAGGAGGAAATTTCCGCAGCATTTGTTTGATGGTGTGGTTAAAGCACTCCACGAGGCCATCGGTCTGGGGGTGGTAGACTGATGTCCGGAGCTTCTTGATTCCGAGGATGGCACAGACCTCCTGCAGGAACCGGGAGGTAA
This sequence comes from Mesoclemmys tuberculata, assembly GCA_007922155.1. Lineage (NCBI taxonomy): Eukaryota > Metazoa > Chordata > Testudines > Chelidae > Mesoclemmys > Mesoclemmys tuberculata. Next base: position 486,824 of record ML675720.1, on the reverse strand, counting down.
AGTTCGTCCCTTGGTCCATTAGCAGCTCTTGGGGCAGGTCCACCCAAGCGAAGACCTTGACCAGCTCACTCGCCCTGGTGCGGGCGGTGGCCTTCTTCAGGGGGATGGCCTCTGGGAAGCGGATGGCGTAGTCTATGAGGACAAGGAGGTAGCGGAATCTGCCCCCGCTCCTCTCCAATGGGCCAACCAGGCCTACGGCCACTCGTTCGAAAGGACTCCCCACTAAGAGGAGTAGTACGAGGGGGACCCAGGAAGCACAATAGTCCCGGACCTCCCGAAATATTCCTGGCCAGTAAAACCAGGCCAGGACACAGGCAAGAGTCTTTTCGGTGCCCAGCAGCAGAAATGTCGTGGGCCAGCTTCATGAGAGCTCGATGGTGGGGCCAGGGTACCATGAGCTAGGCGTGGGGTTCTTGCATCTGGGGCTCCCGTTCCAGTCGGTAGAGTTGGTCCTGGCGCAGCTCAAACTGGGGCCACTGGGCTGCTCATTAGGTGTTGGTGACCACCACTCCACAGCGGCCAGCTGGTTGTAGGTCCGGCTGAGAGTGGGGTCCTCCCACTGTTCGTGGCAAAAATCAGGCAGGGACTCGTCAGAGAGTGGTGTGCCTTCCACCATCAGCAGCGCCTCCCCCTCTGGCTCCTCACCCTCGTTGGCTGGTTTGGCGGTGGGGTTTGGCAGGTCTTCACCCCTCGGCAAGTCCGAGGCCCCTGGGGTCTCTTCCCAAGGGTCTCTGGCTCTGGGGTCCCGTCTGTTGTCAGCCCACTGGAGGATACCGGCGAAGTTGGGCCAGTCCCAGCCGAGGATTACTGGGTAGGGCAGTCAGGGAGCAAGCACTACGGTGAGGGTCCGGGTCTCTGGTTTGATAGTCAAGGGAGCAGGCACGGTCGGATAAAACCATAGGTCCCCATGGATGCACTGGAGCCCAACCTTGCCGAGGGTCCTCCCGTCCTCAGGGACTAAACCCCATAGGATAAGGGTCTGTCCACACCCCGAGTCCACTAGGGCTTCCAGCTGTCGCCTGGCTAGGCCGATGGTAACAGTCACTGTAGGGCTGGTCCGGCACCAGGCCCGCCCTTTGCCAGCGTATACTGTGCCATAGATACAAGTCAGGGTCGGGCACCGTCGGTGCAGGTGCCCCAGCTGGCTACAAGCAAAGCATGGGCACGGGGCCCCTCCCGAGGTCTGGCTTGCCCAGTGGTATCCTGGGGGAACGGCTCTCTGGTGGGTCCATGGGCCATTCTCACTGGGGCCCAACCATGATCAGCCTCTGGACTTTAGTGGGGTTGGGCCCCCCTGGGCTCTGGTGGGCGAGGTGCGGGTCCCATCAGCCTGGTTTGTCCGGTGGCAGAGTATGCGGGACCAATGGATCTTTCGACAGCTAAAAAGTCCTCCATCAAGCAGACCACCCAGATCCTCCCTTGAGTTGGCAGGATCTGGAGGAACTGCTCGAGGATCACCTGCTCCGTGACCTCCGCTGCTGTGCGTTGTTTTGGTTGGAGCCAGTGCCAGCCATTGTCGTGGAGCTCCTGGGCTACGGCCTGCGGACAGGCCTGGGGGGGTAGGTCTTTTCCCTAAATCACCAGCTGAACGTCTCGGGGCTTATGTCCAGGGCGTCCAAGATCAAGGCTTTCACCGTCGGGTAGTCCCGGGCCTCCTCTTCACTCAGGGCTCGAGAGGCTGCCTGAGGGGCCCCCATGAAGTATGGGGCCAGGATGGTTGCCCATTGAGTGGGGTCCCACCCGGCAGCAGTGGCGACCCGTTCAAAGGTTACCAGAAATGCTTTGGGATCATCGGCCAGCCCCAGCTTCGTAAGGTCCAACTGGGGTCCAGCTGCATTCCAGGCCCAGCCCACAGCTTCCTTGGGGCCAGAGGTTACTGGCCCTGTGCAGCTTTCCAACTGTTGCACGAATTGCCGCTGGAGTTCCCGCTGCTGGGCCCCCAAGTCCCGGATTAGTTGCTGCTGCTGCGTACCCAGAGTCTGCAACCGCTGCTGCTGCTGTTGTAGCTGGGCAGCTTGCTGCTGCTTCTGGGGCACTGCCCACCATTTGATTAGCTTTTCAGCCTCCATTGTCGTACCACCTGGCTCTGGTGGTTGCCGGAGATTCCGTGCAAGCAGGACTCTTGTGTCAGGGTTGAGTCTGCCCACATTCATCACCATGTGTTACCGGTCGTCCTCTCTGGACAGATATCTGCGGCCTTCCCTAGTGTCCCAACTCCGGGGGAAGCCACAGCGCCTTCTTAAATGGGGAACAATTAGTCTTTGTGTGCAGCTCTTAGCCCACAAATAGTCCGTTGCCCTGGCCCTCAGGCAGGGCGGGCAAGTAAGCAGTCTAGCGCCCGGCCCTCAGGCAGGGCGGGCGAGTAAGCAGTCTGATGTCCTGGCCTGCAGGCAGAGCAGGCAAGTAAGCAGTCTAGCGCCCAGCCCACAGGCAGGGTGGGCAAGTAAGCAGTCTAGTGCCCGGCCCGCAGGCAGGGTGGGCAAGTAAGCAGTCTAGCACCTCTGACCTCTTAAGCAGGGTGAGGTAGGCAGTGGTTCCGCAATATACAGCTGAATGGGAGGATTACTTCCTCCAGGGGTGGCTAGGGAAGGGGGGAGGGGGACACAGGCCCACTTGTCTCCACTGCATCCCAGCCCAGGGCCCTAGCAGTGGCGAAGGCGTTGCCACTGAGTCGGCGGGGCCGTGCCCCTAACTCAGCCACTGGTTCCGGCTGCCCCTGGTCCACTTCCTCCCTGTATCCCCAGGTATCTGTATCCACTGGGTCATAGGGGTACTCGGCCCACGCCTGGCTCTTCAGTTCTTCCTCGTCCACAGGTGGCAAGGTGGGTAGCTCCTTGGCGAGGGGTCGCTCCTCCAGGTCACAGGGTTCCTGGCGGCCTTCAGCATCCAGTAGCTTGTCCAGGTCCTGTCCAGTCTCTGGAGGCTCCGTGTCAGGCAGCTTGTCCAGCTCCGGTCCGGCCTCGGGGCGGGGGGATCTCCCATCAGGGTTGCTCAATGTCCTCGGTCCAGTCCCGGGGGTCGGATAGCTCAGTCCACTCACTGGGGCCTGCAGGCCTGGTCCACCCACCAGGCCCCAGAGGCCCTATCCATTCCCTACGTCTGGGTAGGTTGGGAAGCTGGTGGGGTCTCTGCTCAGAGCGGCGGGTGCCTCTCACATCCGCTTGGCTCCAATCTGGCCTGGGTTTCGGCTGGCAGGGCAGCACATCTGCCTCCGATGGCAGCCACGTCCTTACTGAGCTACAGGGCCTGTCTTTTATACTACCCCTTCCTGCAGAGGCTCTGCCCCGCGGGCGCTGGTTGGGCTGGCCTGCCGGCCCTATCACAGCCGGCCTTTCGGTTGCACCGAGCAGACTGGCCTGCCCGCCCTATCACGGCCTGGCCCTTCGGCTGCCAGGCAGACTGGCCTGCTGAGCCTGGTTTGTCGCAGCTGACTGCAGGGCAGGCCACAGCACCTTCTTACAAGATGATAATCAGTGTAAGCCTGGAAACAAAGTTGGCTTGATTTCTTCTAAAATACAGAATTCCTTTTCAGTTTATGAGACCCTGCTTTCGATGAGAAAGAAGGTGATAAAGCATTTAAACTTAATCCATACCAGAACTGAAATCTTCCATTCAGGTGTGACAAAGTGTGTGGGAGTTTCTTAATGTTTTGCATGAGTACTACGTGTGTACCTCAGTTTCCCCTATCTATTACACAAATATATACGTGGTGGGACAAGGATATATAATTTTTGCAGAGACCCTACCAGGCAGGTGTGACTGTCTCTAGCTGCCTGTGCACAGATATTCACCAGTCACACTATAACCTAGCAACTGATGGCTGGGGCCCCTCTACCAGGAGCCAGTCAGCTGCGACAAGTTGGAACAAAGAGAGAAGTGGAAGCTAGGTGATTTGTTTACCCAGGAGAGAGACAAAGGGTGAAGGAGGGGCAACGGCCATATCTGAGGCTGGGCTGCTGAAAGCAGGTCAGTCTTCTGGTTCAGGACTCAAAGGGAGAGTCCAGGACTCTGGATTCCCCCAAGTTGGACTTTGTTAAATTTTCCTACTTTCTATGCTAACAAGATCTATTCTATGCTGTGGTCCAGTTGTCTAATAAACCCTTCTGTTTTACAACACTGGCTGAGAGTCACTGCAGATTGTGAAGTTGGGGTGCCTGGCCCCTTTGGTGGGCATGCAAGGTTCACCCAGTGTCCCATTCTGTGGGGAGCTCACAGTATGAACAAGGGTGCTGAGAGCTCAGAGGTCAAATCCAAGGAGGCACTAAAGCCAAGGGGGCATGTCCCAGTGAGCATATGCCCTAAGGAGTTGTCACACTGAAAGCGGGTCCTGTCTGAACTTCATTCAGAGTCGTTCCAGAACAATGAACCTGTGCATTCTGGGACACTAAGGGAGCACCTTATGTCCCCTGATTCCCCAGTGAAGATATATAACACTAGTCACATTTGTGCCCATAATAAATAAGATTAAATAACTCACCTCATTTGTTAAATGGACATACTGAAGCATCTTCAATGTCGTCAAAGTTTCATTGGAATCTTCAAGGCGAAACTAGGAGTAAAACGACCAAAACATATTAGACTCTCCATTCTGAACAGAAAAGTAATTCAATGTGAGATCTTTAAACAGAAGCAGGAGTTTCATAAAAAAATCTTTCCAAATTAACTGCAATTCACACAAATAAGTCAACATATCTCACTTCTTTCAGGCTTTGTTATTAATTTAGTTTTTCTTGACAATTATAGTTCTGTGATTTTGCTCATCTGAAAATATTCTTTCAGGATTTTCATCCTTTAATCTAGACTGAAGACCTATTATCAAATATTTGTTCTCCATGAAGTCACCCCTTAACATTCTCTTTGTTAAGTCTAAATAGATTGAGCTCCATGAGTCTATCATTATAAAGCACGTTTTCAAATCCTGTAATTGTTTTCATGGTGGCTCTTTGAACCCTCTCCAGTTTATCAAACATCCTTCTTGAATTGTGGACACCAGAACTGGACACAGTATTCCAGTAGTGATTGCACCAATATCCAATACAGAGGCAAAATAACTATCAGCTCCTACTCAAGATTCCTGTTTAAGCGTCCAAGGATCACATTAGGCCTTTTGGCCACAGCATCATACTGGAAGCTCACGTTCAGCTTGGAGTGAGCATATCTTTCAAGAACTCAACCAATCTTGATTTAAAAGCTTCAGTGATAATGTTCCAATGCTTAATTAGCCTCAGTGTTAAAATTTACTAGCCTGAATTTATTCAGCTTCAATTTCCAGACATTAAGTCTTATGTCTTTGTTAGACTAGAGAACCCTCTACCATCAAAAATCATCTCCCAATGTTATCAGTTGATCAAGTCACCACTTAACATTTTCTTTGATAAACTACCTAGATTGAGCTTCTTAAGTCTCTGACTGGAAGGCAGGCATTCCAGACCTCAATCATCTTTGTGGATATTCTCTGAACCCTCATCAATTTTTCAACACCAGTTTTAAAGTGGACTGGGCACAGTATTCCAGCAACAGTGTAAAAATGCTTGAAAGAGAAGTACTTCTTACTCCAACTCAGTATTGGTCTGTTTATCCAATAATTGTGTTAGTTCAGTTAGGTACAGTATTGCACTAGCAGTTCATGTTCAATTGGTTATCCTCCATCACTCCTAAACGCTTTTCAGAGTCAATGCTTTCCAAGGTACAGTTTCCAATAGTGCAAATCATATTCTTCCTTCCAAAGAGTAGGTCTACACTGTAGTCTTACCATGTGTTCTCATGTGTTTTAGTACAACCCCACTATCATCACACAAAACTCTTGGCCACATGCTTATATGTCCTCTGAAGAAATGGTTACTCACCCTGGACAGTAACTGTGGTTCTTCAAGAGTCACCTTTTGGATGCTCTCCTTTAGATGCGTTAGAGCCTCCTGTGCCTTTGACTGGAAATTTTTCATAGCAGTGTCTGTTCAGCCTGCACATTCTTTTTATCATCTCATGCCCCATGCCACTGTTGTATAGCACTATGCAGGCAAACTGCCTTCAGTTCTTCTCTACCACAAAGCTTCATGGCAGGAAACTCTGCAGCAGAGGGAACAGAGGGTGGGAAGAGGAGCAACTATGGGGGAAACACATCTCAAAGAACCACAATAGCTGCACATACAGCGGCTTCACGGATTTCAATTCTTGAGGTAGGCCATAAAAATGGAAATGGAACTTGCAGAATGAGTGTGTATTTTGGGAAGGTGGATGAATATTGCAAGACTGGTAACAAGAGTCAACGTAACCTGATAGCCACGTGGCAATTTCTAACCAGACAAATAACCTGTGAGTCTTTCTGAAGGGTTTATCCTATCTAGATAGAAGACCAGCGCTCTCCTGTACTTAAAGGTGTGTAGTAATGCCTCCTGGTGATTTAGATAGGCAGGTGAATAGGCTGACTGATAGAACTTGGAAGAAACTTTTGACAAGAATTTGGGGTTAGATTGCAGTGTGACCTTGTCCTTAAAAACACTGTGGCCCCTTTTTCTCCAACCTGTCGTGGTGATGTGATGGCTGTCAGGAATTCAGTCTTCATTGATAAATGGAGCAGTGAGCAGGTAGCCAAAAGTTCAAAGGGCATTCTTGTACAGCATTTAAGGACCAGACTGAGATCTCATAAGGGAACAGGGTGTTGGACCATTGGATAGATGTTTCCCAGCCCTCTGAGGAATCTCGCTATCAGGTGACCAAAGACAGGGGATGGAAGGCCATGATGGCTGCCATGTGGACCTTTATGGAGATCATCAATAGACCCAAGCTATTCAGAGTTAAGGTGAAGTCCAGTATATCCAGAAGTGATGTGCTCATTGGTAAAACCTGTCTGCAGTCACAACAACTGGCAAATCATGTCCATTTCTAAGAATGCATGTATTAAGTAGATTGTTTCCTGCTGTGTAATAGCACTTTTTCTACATCTTCTGAACAGATGGTCTCTAATCCTGTGAGCAAATGACCAACCATGCTTTGAGAGAAAGCATCACGATATTAATAGAATCATAGAATATTAGAGTTTGAAAGGACCTCAGGAGGTCATCTAGTCCAACCACCTGCTCAAAGCAGGACTATCCTCAGCTAAATCATCTGGGAGAGGGCTTTGTCAAGTTGCAGTTTAAAAACCTCTAAAGATGGAGATGCCACCACCTCCCTAGGTAACCCATTCCAATGCTTCACCATGCTCCTAGTGGAAAACTTTTTCCTAATGTCCAACCTAGACCACACCCACTGCAACTTGAGTGGAGCGTTGCTCCTTGTTCTATCATCTGCCACCACTGAAAACAGCTTAGCTTCATCCTCCCTGGAACCCCCGTTCAGGTAGTTAAAGGCTGCTATCAAATCCCCCCTCATTCTTCTCTTCTGTACACTAAACAGGCCTAGTTCTTTCAGCCTCTCCTCATAAGTCTTGTGCTCCAGCCCCCTCATCATTTTTGTTGCCCTCTGCTGGACTCTCTACAACTTCTCCACATCCTTTTTGTAGTGAGGGACCCAAAACTGGACACTATACTCCAAATGCAGCCTCACCAATGCCGAATAGAGGGGCAGAATCACTTCCCGCGATCAGCTGGCAATGCTCTTACTAATGCAGCCCAATATGCCATTAGCCTTCTTGGCAACCAGGGCACACTGCTGACTCATATCCAGCTTCTTATCCACTGTAACGCCCAGATCCTTTTCTGCAGAACTGCTGCCTAGCTTGTCAGTCCCCAGTCTGTAGCTGTGCATGGGATTCTTCCATCTTAAGTGCAGGACTCTGCACTTGTCCTTGTTGAACCTCATCAGATTTCTTTTGGCCCAATCCTCCAATTTATTTAGGTCCTTCTGTATTCTATCCCTCCCTTCCAGGGTATCTACCACTCCCCCTAGCTTAGTGTCATCTGCAAATTTGCTGAGGGTGCAAAATACCCCATCCTCCAGATCATTAATGAAGATGTTGAACAAAACGGGCCTCAGGACTGACCCCTGGGGCACTCCACTTGTGACTGGCTGCCAGCTAGATATGGAGCCATTGATCAGTACTCGTTGAGCCCTTTTCTCTAGCCAGTTCTCTATCCATTTTATAGTCCATTCATCCAACCCATATTTTTTTAAACTTTCTGATAAGAATACTGTGGAAGACCGTATCAAAAGCTTTGCTAAAGTCAAGGTATGTAACGCCCACTGCTTTCCGCTCATCCACAAAACCAGTCACCTCTTCATAGAAAGCAATCAGATTGGTCAGGCATGACTTGCCCTTGGTGAATCCTTGTTGACTGCTCCTGATCACCTGCCTCTCTTTTAAGTGCCGTGAAACAGATTCCTTGAGGACCTGCTCCATGATTTTGCCAGGGATTGAGGTGAGGCTCACCGGCCTATAGCTCCCTGGATCCTCTTTCTTCCCTTTCTTGAAGATGGGCACTATATTTGCTTTTTTCCAGTCATCAGGGACCTCCCCAGTTGCCACAAGCTTTCAAAGATAATAGCCAATGGCTCTGAAATCACATCAGCTCACTCCCTCAGCACTCTCGGGTGCATTGCATCTGGCCCCATGGACTTGTGTATGTCCAATCTTTCTAAATAGTCCTGGACCTGTTCCTTCAGCACTGCAGGATGTTCACCCCCTCCCCAGTCTGTGCCACCCAGTGCAGTAGTCTGGGAGCTGACCTTGTCTGTGAAGACAGAGGCAAAAAATGCATTAAGTACCTCAGCTTTCCCCACATCCTCTGTCACTAGGTTGCCTCCCGCATTCTGTAAGGGGCCCACACGTTCCCTAATCTTCCTCTTGTTGCTAACATACCTGTAGAAACCCTTCTTGTTCCCCTTCACATCCCTTGCTAGCTGCAACTCCAATTGCGCTTTGGCCTTCCTGATTTCATTCCTGCATGTTTGAGCAGAATTTTTATAATCCTCCCTAGTCATCTGACCAAACTTCCACTTCTTGTAAGCTTTTTTTTGTGTGTGTTTAAGCTCACCAATGACTTCTTCGTTAAGCCAAGCTGGTCGTCTACCACACTTGCTACTCTTTCTGCACATCGGGATGGTTTGTTCCTGTGCCCTCAATAAGGTTTCTTTAAAATATAGCCAGCTCTCTTGGATTCCTTTCCCCCTCATATTAGCCTCCCAGGGGATCCTGCCCATCAGCTCCCTGAGGGAGTCAAAGTCTGTTTTTCTGAAGCCCATGGTCCATATCCTGCTGTTCTACTTTCTTCCTTTTGTCAGGATCCTGAACTGGACCATCTCATGTTGAGATATTGAGATGAAGAATCTTCCCACCCTCCTGGAAGAGGAGATGGACAGCAGTGTGAAAACTAATTGGAGAGCAAACAGCCATCTGTATCATAAGACAAGTAAACCACATTTGTCTGGGCCAGGTTGGAACTATTAGGATGACTCTAGCTCTGTCTTCCTTTATTTTGAGCATAACTTTGGTTATTAGGGGAGTCAGAGGGAATGTGTACAGAAGAGCTGACAGCTACTGAAGGTGAAAAACATCCCCCAGGTATTGATGACCCAAATCTGCCCCTCAAACAGAAGTTGGTTAATTTTTTGTTTGACTATGTAGTCAACAAGTCTATCTGAGGGTACCCCATTTACAAAATGTGTTTTAATATGCCAGCATCTATTTCCAACTCATGGTCTTGGAAGAAGTGTCTGCTGAGTGCTTCTGTGGTCTTGTTCTGAATCCCTGGGAGATAGATTACTGTAATGGCGATATGGAGGCATATTCAGCACTTCCAAAGCCTGGCAGTCTTGGTACAAAGGGAGGGGGAACTTGCACCTCCTTTGCAAATAATATAATACATGGTTGATTTATTGTCCATCATGATATTTACGTATTTTCCCCTGATTAGTGTAGGAACCAGAGATGGGCATATCTGACCACTCTGAGTTCCAGGAGATTGATGTGTAGCATCATCTCTTGCAACATCCACTTGCCCTGGATTGTGTGTCTAAACACACACCACACCCTAGCAGGGAGGCATCCGTCATGACAACAACCACTGGGGGAGGACATGCGTATGGAATTCCTGTGCACATATTGTGAAGATCTTTCCAACAGTTGACAGATTGTTTTATGGAGGTAGGTATGGAAAGAAACATATATAAACTGTGTCTGGTTGGTGAATAAACATGTGTCCCAGTAACTGAATACAGTTCCTGACTGTGCTTTGAGGGCTGAGCTGAATTGTGTTTGCTACATTGGAAAGAGCCACAAACCTGTGCAGAGGAAGGTGGGCTCTTACTCTGACTGAATCAAGATGTGCCCCTATGAATTCTAAATTTTGCACAGTAGTCAAGGTGGATTTTTATATGTTCAGTTGTAGGCCCAATTTGAGGAAGAGAGCTATGGCTTCAGAAGTGGCATGAGACATCAGTTCTAGGGAGCAGCCTTTCAGCAACTAGTAATCCAGGTAAGGGAATGCTCAGATACCTTTCCTGCAGAGCTGTGCTGCTACTATCAATGTGACTTTCCAAAAGACCCACAGGGCTGATGAAAAACTGAAGGGGAACACTCAGTATTGGAAGTGGTCCTGGCCAACAATGAAATGTAGGAATTGCTTGTCGGATGGCTGGATAGTGATATGGAAATAAGCATCTTGAAGGTCAAGGGCTGAGAACCAATTCCTTTGCTCCAGTGATAGAATTGTTGCTGCAAGAACCACCATTCTGAATTTCCATGCCTTCACACAGGTGTTGAGTAGTCTCAGGTCTAGGATGGGTTTCCAATCTCCACTTTTTTGGTACCAGGAAGTACCTTGAATAAAACCTCTTCCATTTATGCTGCATGGGAACTGATTCTATAGCTCCCAACTGTAAGAGAGACTTTATATCCTGATGGGGAAAAGGAATTCATTGTTGGAAGTGAAGTAAAGTGGATGGTGTATCCTGTAGAGATGATCTCCAAAACCCACTTATCCATAGTAATCAACTCCCAGTCTCGCCTGAAGTGTTGAAGGTGGTTGCTGAAAGAAGGAAGGCTAGCTGGTGAATTGGTGAAGCTGAAGAGGATAAGGATGGAAATTCAAGCCCTCAACCAACCTGTCAAAATTGCTGCTTGGAGATGGGTGGATATGGGAAGAAAAGATGAGATGAGCATGGTTTCTTTCCATGAAATCTGTCTCTTTTGGTGTGACTCATGGGACATCCAGAAGGAAAGGAATTGGATGGGGTGGGATCTCTGGGCTGTCTGGGACTTTGCTGAGGTTTCTCTTGTTGACGGGTGTGTAAATTCCAAGAGAACACAAAGTAGCTCAAGTCCTTCTATGTTTGCAGAGATTTGTCCATGCTATCTGTGAACATAAACCCATCAAAAGGAAGGTCCTTTACTGTACTCTGAACGTCTTTTAAGAATCTAGAGAGTTGGGACCAGGAAGCTGTTCACATTATCACCATTGTAGCAATTGAATGGGCGGTGGTATCAGTCAAGGGAGATTTGAAGGATTGTTGGCCTTCCACAATAGTTGCCTGATATTGTTCCCCGTGTTCTGTCAGCAGATGGTCCATGAAATTCAACTTGGCATAATTCATGTGGATTTACTTCACCACCAACACCTGTTGTGACATTCCCCTCTGCACTCTGGGCTGGTATATCGCTATATCACCCTATGCCCTCACTCCTGAAGCCTGTCTTGCACTTGCCCTGCTTTGTGAAGAATCCACTCCTGGGTCGGTTCACTCACAGCCTCCTGCAGATAAGTGGCTCCTATTTTAGTAAGTGAGTGCTTTTGGCCAGCCACTCATGAGATTCTGCAATAGAATGACCCCCCAGCCAACATCCCCAGTTCCAGATGCAGCCCTAAGAACTGCTGTCTTACAGAGTTCAGTACCTCCTGCTGCACTCTGCAAGCTCATTAGGTTAGTCAATTTATCAAAGAAATTGATATGCACCAGCTCTGTCATTTTAAATGAGGTCTCTATACACAGTCAAACCACATGCACTACTTTAAATACAACAAACAAGTTTATTAAGTACAGAAAGATTTTAAGTGATTATAAGCCAGAATAATATGAGTCAGATTGATCAGGAAGAAATAAAAAGGTAAATCGCATTCCAAACTAAACTTAACATTTCAGCAGCCTTACAGTCTTTGATAGTTAATCTTACCATGCAAGCTGGCTGAGCCGAGTCCTTCACCTGGACTCCTCTCCCCCTCTCCCCTGCTCCCATGGGCAGTCTGTCAGTTGTCTGATGTTGCTTTGTAGATTGATAACAAGGGAGAGCTCCAGAGACAAAAACACCTCTGCCTTTAATATGTTTCCTTGTCACCCCCTGGGGTTAGGTGATTGGCCACGTCTGGCAATGGGCATGCTTTCCTCTACTTCAGTAAAATGAGCAGCACCTTATCAGGTGCTCAGACCAGTCCATTGTTCCCTTTATGCATGCCTTGGCAAGGCATGAACTCTCACTTTGCTTATGATGAGGCTCTGCCACCTCCTTGAGGGAAATCTATAGAGTCCGCAACTTTCTGGACTAGGTCCTGGAAGTATTTAAAACCATTTGCCAAGGACAGAAGAAGAGGCATGACTGCTTCCTCTGGAGAGAAAAAGCAGATACTGAGTGTAGGAGAAATCTCTTCATTGACTCTAGTCTCCTGTTCCTTGAAAGATTCCACTAGAGGATCAAGTCTCCCAGAGGGATCAAGTGATGCAGGTTGTTCCTATCTATGGCAGGTGATACTTGATGCTCTGGAAAACTGTTAGTGATAAGACACCCAGGTTCCAATATGACCAGGGAGGAGGTGCACAAGACAAAGGAGGAGGCACCAAAGTAATGTCATAGAAGCAGACAGATCTTGTGGAATAGGTCAACACCCTAAAAGGAGGCTGTATATTTGAATATTTATAGCACAATAAAATATAATCAGAAATCCACCTTGAGAGTATCTGGGGGAAACCACCAAATCTTTGAAGCTATCCACAATAGTCATGAGCAATCTGGGTGACTTCCTAAATTACTTTGTTCTTTCCAAATAAAAGGCTATTGCCCTACAAACATCCAAAGTGTATAAAATGGCTTCTTCCCCAGACTAATGAGGCATGGAGAGGAAAAAAAACAAACAAAAGATTGATAACCTGGGTCTTGTGACATGTAGATTACACCTTGGGAAAAAATTTTTGGGTGTTGACGTAACAAAACCTTGTCTTTGAAAAATATTGTAAATGGAAGGTCTTCCCCTGTATCTCCAATCTTACGAGCAGAAGTGATAGCCACCATAAAGGCTGTCTTCTGAGATAAAAATGGCTACCTCTTCCCCCATGAAATTGTGTTCTGTTCCAGCACGCTTCCCGAGCATTTCTGTGCCTTGTTCCAGTGCTTTGTCTCCCTGTTTCAGAACTCCTTTCTATTGCTTCAGTTTCTTACTTACTACGACCCTCCAGTGATAACATTGTTCGTTCTCCAACTTCTGCAGTACTCTTTTCTAGGGAGTAATTTCCCATTTTGTATGTGTGCAACTGATTGTTCCTTCCTAAGTGGAGTACTTTCCATTTGTCCTGACTGAATTTCATCTTCTTTACTTCAGACCATTTCTCCAGTTTATCCAGACCATTTTGAATTTTAATTCTATCCTACAAAGCACTTGTAACCTCTCCCAGATTGGTATCGTCCACAAACTTTATAGGTGTACTCTCTATGACATTATCTAAATCATTGATAAAGATATTGAACAGAAACAGACCCAGAACTGATCCCTGCGGGACCCCACTCAATATGCTTTTATGCTCTTCCAACTTGATTGTGAACCACTTATAACTGTGATAATAGAGGAACTGGCTATAAGGACTAGGCCTAAAAATTATGCAAGGCCAAGCAAAATATAAAGAATTGACCAAATTACATAGGGAACTCAAATAGAGCAATGACTGAGCAAAAACGGTTGAGCAAGAATAGAACAGAAATACGCTCAACAGCAAAGATACCCTCACCCACAGGTCAACTGCTGGGGGCGAGCAACCACAGAACACCGGATGTGCTTAGGCAGACTTCTGCAGGATAGCTAAACTACAAAAAAGTGTTCAACCACAGAGTGGTAAGAAAAGCTAAAACCATATGAGAGTGTTTGGAAAAGTAAATAAATACTCAGAGCAGACAGGGGTTCAGTGGACTGCAGCCCGGCTCAAGAAGTGGGTGTCTGCTCTTGAGTCTATCGAAAGGACGCCAACCCTAAGAAACTTGTGAGCTCCAGACCCCAGTGACCACCTGTCAAGGATGAGGGTTTTGAATCAAGGATCCAGACCAGAGGCTGAGGCAGGGTCTGGCCATGAGTATAGCATCCGGATAGTTCAGGAGTTTGCAGATTTGCAAATCGGGATGATTTAATTGAGATCTGTGGATCACGTCTCCCCTAGGCAATTGCTAACGCGCTTATAAGGAATAAAGATTAATAGGGAATTAAGGGAAATAGTTAGGTTTGTTTAGGTTTAAGGATCAAGCATAAGTTGTGTATAAGATAAAGGACTTGTCCTAGTGACCAACTGTCGAGGATAAGGATAATCAATGGTACTGATCAGTGTAAGTGTTCATTGTCAAATTGTTTGATTGTAAGAAGCATTGTTAATTGTCTTGTTTGTTTGTGTTATCGTCAATAAAGCTATTCATTGATGCAAGCTGCGGTGTTCTTTCCTATCAGTCTCAGAATTCTCGTAAAAGAACCCCGGTGTCTTGCTACCCATCCAATTCAATCTTTCCCTACTAAATTTTAATAGCAGCAAGATAACTACTCTCTGGGAATGGTTTTCCAAACAGTTATGCTTATAGTAGCTCCATCTGGGTTCTATTTCCCTAGTTTGTTTATGAGAAGGTCAAGTGAAACAGTACCAAAAGATTTGCTAAAGTCAAGACATACTTATATAGGCTGTCATCAAAATCACCCCTTCTCTTTGTTAAATAAGTTAAGTTCCTTTAACTTTATACCTTCCTCTAACATTATAAGAATTATTTTCTAATAATTTTCTTTAATCATTCTCGTGGCTCATCTCTGAACCCTCTCCAATTTATCACCATCCTTCCTGAACTGTGGACACCAGAACTGGACACAGTATTCCAAGAGTGCTCACACCAGTGCCAAATACAGAGGTAAAATAATCTCTACTCCTACTTAAGATTCCCCCTATTTATACATCCAATGATCACATTAGCCCTTTTGGCCAGAGCATCACATTGGGAACTTAACTGATTATCTGCCACAATGACCAAATCTTATTCAGAGTCACCATTTCCTAGCATAGTCCCTCGTCCCGTAAGCATGGCCAACATTCTTCATTTCTAGATTTACACATTTACATTTAGCCATACTGATACACATATTGTTTTCTTGCACCCAGCTTACCAAGCAATCCAGACTGCTCTGTATCAGTGACCTGCCTTCTTCATCATTTACCATTCTTGCAATTTGTCATCTGCAAACTTTATCAGTGCTGATTTTGTGTTTTCTTTTACATGATTGATAAAAATGTTAACTAGCATAGGGACAAAGTTCCAGAAGGGTAGGCGTGTTAGTCTGCACACAGCCAAAACAATGAGAGTCCTTTAAAGTGCTACAGGACTCTCATTGTTTTAGCATAGGGACAAGAACTGATCCCTGCAGGACCCCACTAGATTGCATTTTAAAACCTAACAAGTTAGCCTGCTTTTAATCCGTTTAATGTGTGCCATGGCAAGTTTATATCATTCTAGTTTTTTAATCAAAATATTGTGCAGCATCAAGCCAAATACCTTAAAGAAGTCTATTACACCAATACTATTACTTTATCAACCCTGCCCATAGTCTCATGAAAAAAAGATATCAAGTTAGTTTGACAGAATCTATTTTCCATAAGCCCCTGCTAATTGGCATTTATTATATTACTCTCCTCTAGCTCTTTATTAATCAGCCCTGTATCAGCCAGTCTGTTAGCTTGCCTCAGATTATGTCAGTCTGACAGGCCCATAACTAACTGGGTCATCCCATTCACCCTTTTTAAATACTGGCACAAAATTAGTTTTCTTTCAGTCTGCTGGAACTCCCCCGTGTTCTAAGACTTATTGAAAATCAACATCAATGGTTCAGCAAATTTCTCAGGCAGCCCTCTTAAAACTCTTATATGCAAGTTATCTGGACCTGCTGATTTTAAAATGTCCAACTTCCATCAACTGAAGGGTATATTTACATTTCTAACCAATTACTAAGGAGAATGATTCACATTCTAATCCATAAATCAAACAAATGTTATATATATATATATATTTTACTGGGAGACTTAAGTGCAGAGGGGTCACTATTAAAATGGCTAATAAGTATCACATTATAATTGGAACAAAATGCTGTTTACTTACCTTTGCTTTGTCTGCAAAAAAATAACACTCTAGATATCTCGTAGATGTGTACATAATGTTGAGTTTATCACTCTGGAAGGGAAGACATGTAAAGCAAATTTATGTAAAGTAAACTGAGGTGTTTAACTGCATGCAGAATCACAGATACAAGGAAGAGGAGAAAGAAAGGTGTGCAAAATTCACTGCCCCTATTCTGTCTTCCCCAGAGTGTCAGGCCTTCCCTAAGTGAAACAGACAAGAGGGAGTGGGGTGAGGGAATTACCTTCTTCCACCAGATGGAGGCGGACTATTGGGCTCTATCTGACCTTGAAAAAAAAAGAAGGCAAAGCAAAGCGGATAACATTTCTAGAAAGAAATCAGCAAAGGGTGACAGCGCTGGGACTATCAGCTGTGGCATTTAGACTCATGTTAAATATATTCCATGATGCTGACAAATGCTTCTTTCACAATCAATATATAGGAATGCTTTATCTACCAGACTTATGGATGGATAAACTCAGGAAAAATAATTAATTTATTCCCCTGACTACAAAGAGAATTTCCAGCACAAGTGAGACCACTTCCAACAATCAGTTAGAAAAAATGGCCTAATGTGCATAGCTTAGTATGTTCCACATAATTTACTCATTTACTCATAGACTGTAAGGTGAGAAGGAGCCAATATGATCATCTAGTCTGACATCCTACACAATGCAGGCCACAGAACCTCACCCACCCACTCCTGTAATAAACCTCTAACCTATACTGAGTTATTAAAGTCCTCACATCATGCTTTAAAGACTTTAAGGTACAGAGAATCCACCAGCAAGTGAGCCGTGCCCCATGCTACACAGGAAGGTGAAAAACGCCCACAGCCTTTGCCAATCTGCCCTGGGGGAAAATTCCTTCCTGATCCCTAATATGGTGATCAGTTAAACCCTGAGCATGTGGGCAAGACACCAGCCAAACACCCAAGAAAGAATTCTCTGTAATAACTCAGAACTCATCCCATCTAACATCCCTTCACAGGCCACTGGTATATCTTCCACCAGTAGTCAGAGATCAGTCACTTGCCAAAGTAGGCTGTCCCATCATACCATTCCCTCCATAAATTTATCAAGCTCAGTTTTGAAGACAGCCAGGTTTTTTGCCCCTACTGCTCCCCTTGGAAGGCTATTCAAGAACTTCACTCCTCTGATGGTTAGAAACTTGTGTCTAATTTCAAGTCTAAACTTCCTGATGGCCAGCTTACATCCATTAGTTCTTGTGTCCACATTAGCATTGAACTTAAATAATTCCTCTCCCTCCCTGATATTTATCCCTCTGATGTACTTCTAGAGAGCAATCATATCTCCCCTCAGCCTTCGTTTGGTTAGGCTAAAGAAGCCAAGCTCTTTGAGTTTCCTCTCATAAGGCAGGTTTTCCATTCTGCAGATCATCCTATTAGCCCTTCTCTGCACCTGTTCCAGTTTGAATTCATCTTTGTTAAACATGGGGGACCAGAACTGCACACAATTGTCCAGATGAGGTCTCACCAGCACCTTGTATAATGGTATTAACACCTCCCTATCTCTACTGGAAATACTTCATCTGATTCATCCAAGGACCACATTAGCTTTTTTCACAGACATATCACATTGGTGGCTCATAGTCATCCTGTGATCAACCAATACTCCCAGATTCTTCTCCTCCTCTGTCATTTTCAACTGATGCGTCCCCCAGTTTATAGCAGAAATTCTTGTTATTATTCCCTAAATGCATGACCTTGCACTTTCCACTATTAAATTTCATCCTATTTCTATTACTCCAGTTTACAAGATCATCCAGATCTTCTTGTATGATATCCCAATCCTTGTCGGTATTGGCAATACCTCCCAACTTTGTGTCATCTGCAAACTTTATTAGCATAACCCCACTTTTTGTGGCAAGGTCAGTAATAAAAAGGTTAAATAAGACAGGTCCCAAGACCAATTCCTGAGGAACTCCACTACAAACCTCTCTCCAGCCTGACAGTTCACCATTCAGTATGACCCATTGCAGCCTCCCCTTTAACCAATTCTTTATCCACCTTTCAATTTTCCCCATCTTTTCCAATTTAACAAATAATTCCCCTTGTCGAACCGTATCAAATGCCTCATTGAAATCTAGGTAAAATAGATCCACTGCATTCCCTTTGTCTAAAAAAATCTGTTATCTTCTCTAAAAAAGGAGATCGGGTTGGTCTGGCACAATCTACCTTTTGTAAAGCCATGTTGTATTTTATTCCAATTACCATTAACCTCAATGTCCTTAACTACTTTCTCTTTCAAAAATTTGTACAAGACCTTGCATTCTATTGAGGTCAAACTAACAGGCCTGTAGTTACCTGGATCACTTTTTTCCCTTTCTTAAATAGGAACTATGTTAGCAATTCTCCATTCATATGGTATAGCCCCTGAGTTTACAGATTCCTTTAATATTCTTGGATGGAGATTATCTGTCCTCCCCCCCACCATCAGTCCCATTAAGCTGTTTAAGTTTGGCTTTACCTCGGATGTGGTAATTTCTACCTCCATATTCTCATTCTCATTTGCCACCTTACCACTATCTCCGAGATCATCATTAGCCTCATTAAAAATGGAAGCAAAGTATTTGTTTAAATATTCTGCCATGCCTAGAATATCCTTAACCTCCACCCCATCCTCAGTGCTTAGCGGTCCAATTTCTTTATTCTTGGTTTTCTTCCTATTTATATGGCTATAGAGCCTTTTACTACTGGTTTTAATTCCCTTTGGAAGGTCCAACTTTACTTGGCTTTTAGCCTTTCTCATTTTATCTCTCCATGTTCTGACCTCCAAGAGGTAGCTTTCCTTGCTGACCCCTCCTATCTCCCATTCCTTGTTGGCTTTCTGCTTTCTCTTAATCACCTGTCTGAGATGCTTACTCATCCAGCTTGGTCTACAACTCTTGCCTATGTATTTTTTCTCCTTCCTTGGGATGCAGATTTCAGATTGTTCCTGCAACTTGAAACAATTCCAAGCCTCCTACAACTTTAGATCCATGAGATCTTCAGTCTATTCCATTTCACCAATTCCCTTAATTTTTTAAAGTTAGCCCTTTTGAAGTCAAAGACCCTAGTCACAGAGCTATTTTTGTTTATCTTTTCATTTAGGTTGAACTGAATTAGCTCATGGTCGCTCAAGGCAAGGTTGTCCCCTACATCCCCCTCTTGTCGATTCAGTAACTATTTGGTGAATGAATCCATCAGCTATCACATCCAGGAAAATCTGGGCCCTGTTACTACTACTAGCACTTGTCCTCCAGTCTATATCTGAGAAGTTAAAGTCTCCCATAATCACACAGTTCCCAGTTGTATTTACTTCACTGAAAGCCTTAAAAAGGTCTCTATCCATGTCCAAATCAGATCCTGGAGATCTGCAGCACACCCCAAGCACTATCTCAGGGGAAATTCTAGTAGTTTTCTTCCCCAATGTGATTTTTATCCAGACAGACTCTGTTTTATGAATTCCATCACTTCTAATTTCTTTATAGTCTACCTCATCATTAATATTCAAGGCTACTCCACCACCTTTGCCTTTATATCGGTCATTCCTAAACAGAACATACACTTCACTTCTTGTACACTAGTCGTGACTACTATTCCACTATGTTTGTTATTCCTATAATATCTAGTTTCACTTCCTCTACCAGTAGCTCTAGTTCCTCCATTTTGTTACCCAGGCTCCTCGCATCTTAATTTTTGCTGTTTGGCTTTGCTCACGTTCTTTACTTGATTTGGTACAGTCATTCTACTGCCAATATCGCCTGTTAGACTGGTATCTGCACTACCCTTCTTCTTAATGTCCATTCTGCGCCGCACTGCTGTGTCCCTTCTCACTTCATTTTCCTCCCTCTCAATGGTAAAATCAGGCGTGGACATTACCTAGGCATCTCCCAACCATCTCCCCCAACTCCCTAGTTTAAAGCTCTCAATCAGTTGTGCCAGCCTTCATCCTAGAAATGCACTTCCCTCCCTACTCAGGTGAAGTCCACCCCAAGAGAACAGTCCTCGGTCCACGAATGCCTCCCAGTGACCATACATCCCAAACCCTCCTTATAGCACCACTGCCTGAGGCATCTGTTGATCATCAGAATCTTGTCATGCCTTTGTTGTCCTCCTCTAGGGACAGTCTGAATCCCACTGAAGATCACCTTAGCCTTGATTTCCTTAAGAGTCTTCCCCAGACTGGCATAGTCTCCTTTGATATGTTCCAGCGAGAATCTAGTTATATCATTTGTACCCACAGGAAGGACAATCAGTAGATTCTTTCCCGCTCCTGTTAGGATCCTTTTCAGCCTCAGGTCCACATCCCGTATCTTAGCACCGGGCAGACAGCACATCCTTCTGTTCTCCAGATCAGCTTTGGTACAGGCCTGTCTGTTCTTCTCAGGATGGAGTCCCCAATCACATAGACCTGCCTTTTCCTGGTGATGGTGTGATTCTCTAGCCTATCCCCTGTTCTTTCTGGCTACAAGTCACTGCATCCACTATTCTCCTTTGCAATCTTCTGCAACCGTTCCTGTATCCTCCTGGGGTTCTTATTTGGTGGTATCTCCATTGGCTCATCCACCCTTTTTATAGGACTAGCTGCTCTTCTCTTCTTCCTTGCCCTCCCACCTTCACTAACCACCTGCTGTGCCCCTTCTTCACTTTCCAACTCCGCAAACCTGTTTCTGAGTTCTATTTCTCCTTCACTAGCCTTTCTTTTCCTCTGCCGGGTTCTTGCAGTCACATGCTTCCACTGACCACTTTCCTCACCCAGCATTCTCCCCTCAGAGTTCGTTGGTCCTGCTTCCATCTGCAGGGCTGGGTTTTTCCCTTCAGCCTCCTCATTCCTTTGCTCCAGCATCTGCTCGAACCCCCTTCTAAACGCAACCAGATTTTCCACCTGCATCTCCAACCCTCGAATCTTCTCTTCCATCAGCTCTATGAGGCGGCACTTCATACAAGCGAAGTACATCACGCAGCTTCCACATCCAGTCATCTTCATTGTCTCTTCCACTGTTTGAGTGACTACCATTATCGCCTCTGTATCTGTCATAGCCTTTCCTCCTAGTTCCTGTCAGTGAGAGAGACAAAAACAAAAAACCCACCAAAACAACCCCCAACAAGCACCCCAATAATACCAGAACACCACACATTCTCTCCCCAAGTTCCCATTCAAACTCCCCTGTTTTTAGCTCTGTTTTCTGGCTCCCGGGCCACTGCATTTACTTTGTGAACCCGTAAAAATACGTACATCTATTACGATCTGACTCTCAGTCTGAAACTCAGATATTTCATGTTCTTTACTTTTAACCGCTTGATCTTCGATATCTTCATCAGTTACTCCACATCGATCCGGTGAGTCTTCATCAGCTATCATTCGATAAATAAGGTGTTGAAATGTAGAGGAAGATTTAATAGGTTCAATTTCATAGTTTAAATCATAAATCTTCAAATGTCCCCTGAGAATTGTAAAATTCAAGTGTGATTTAGTGACCCGGGAAACCTGAAAAACTTCACAAAAATATCAGAGCTGCTCAGGAATTTTCCATCTGAATTATTTTTGATTTATAATGTAATTTTTTGCAAAACTTACAAAAATTTCATCCCTTGCTCTTTAAAGGAAAGAGCTATTGAAGGGAAACATTTCTGATTTACAATTGCATACCAATTCCTTGGTAACACAGCCACTTTTGAGAGGCACAATCATGCCACAGATTAGTCATCACCACACTACATACTGTTTTATAATCTATAAAATAAAACAAAAAATTAAGATTACAGTCTTGTGTTTCTAGCCCTATGCAGTAGCAGCAGATGACCTTTAATGACTAGTTAGCATGAAATCTGCATTAGGAAATGGTAAAAGGGCACTGACCTATTTATTCTAGGAAATAACTAGGGACAGTTTCCAGTTCACAGGACATGGTTCTCATGGGGGACTTAAATCACCCTGACATCTGCTGGAAGAGCAATACAGCAGAGCACAGACAACCCAGGACGTTTTCAGAGAGTGTTGCGGACAACTTGGTGGTGCAAGTGCTGGAGCAACCAACTCGGGGCCGTACTCCTCTTGACCTGCTGCTCACAAACAAAGAAGATTTGGTAGGGGAGGTAGAAGTGGGTGGCAACCTAGGCAGCAGTGACCATGAGATAGTAGAGTTCAGGATCCTGACAAAAGGAAGAAAGGAGAACAGCAGGATACGGACCATGGACTTCAGAAAAGCAGACTTTGAGTCCTTCAGGGAGCTGATGGGCAGGATCCATTGGGAGGTTAATATGAGGGGGAAAGGAATCCAAAAGAACTTGCTGTATTTTAAAGAAACCTTTCCAAAAAAGAAGTCTTTGGTAAGCTTAAACACAAAAAAGAAGCTTACGAGAAGTAGACGCTTGGTCAGAGGACTAGGGAGGGTTATAAAAATACTGCTCGAGCGTGCAGGAATGAAAATGGGAAGGCCAAAGTGCAATTGGAGATGCAGTTAGCAAGGGACGTGAAAGGGAACAAGAAGGGTTTCCACAGGTATGTTAGCAACAAGAGGAAGATTAGGGAAAGTGTGGGATCCTTGCAGAATGGGGGAGGCAACCTAGTGACAGAGGATGTGGAGAAAGCTGAGGTACTCAATGCTTTTTTTGCCTCTGTCTACACAGACAAGGTCAGCTCCCAGACTACTGCACTGGGCAGCACAGAATGGGGAGGAAATGAACATTCCTCAGTGTTGAAGGAACAGGTTCAGGATTATTTAGAAAGATTGAACATACACAAGTCTAAGGGGCCAGATGCAATGTGTCCAAGGGTGCTGAGGGAGTTAGCTGATGTGAATTCAGAGCCATTGGCTATTATCTTTGAAAACTTGTGGCAATTGGGGGAGGTCCCTGATGATTGTGAAAAGGCAAATATAGTGCCCTTCTCCAAGAAAGAGAAGAAAGAGGATCCAGAGAACTACAGACCGGTCAGCCTGACCTCAATCATTGAAAAAATCATGGAGCAGGTCTTCAAAGAATCCATTTTAAGACACTTGGAAGAGAGGAAGGTGATCAGGAACAGTCAACATGGATTCATCAAAGGCAAGTCATGCCTGACCAACCTGATTGCCTTCTATGAAAAGAAGGTGGATGTGGGGAAAAGGTGAACATGATATATGTTGACTTTAGCAAATTTTGATACAGTCTCCCACAGTTTTCTTATCAGCAAGTTAAAGAAGTATAGGTTGGATGAATGGACTGTAAAATGGATAGAAAGCAGGCTAGATCATGGGGCTCAACGGGTAGTGATCAATGGCTCCATGTCTAGCTGGAAGCCAGTCACAAGCAGAATGCCCCAGGAGTCAATCCTGGGGCCGGTTTTGTTCAACATCTGCATTAATGATCTGGAAGATGGGGTAGATTGCACCCTCAACAAGTTTGCAGATGACACTAAGCTAAGGGGAGTGGTAGATACCCTTGAAGGTAGGGATAGAATACAGAGTGACCTAGACAAATTAGAGAATTAGGCCAAAAGAAACCTGATGAGGTTCAACGACGACAAGTGCAGAGTCCTCCACTTAGGACAGAAGAATACCATGCCTGCTACAAACTGGGGACCGATGAGCTAGGCAGCACTTCTGGAGAAAAGGACCTGGGGGTTAGAGTGGATAAGAAGCTGGATATGAGTCAGCAGTGTGCCCTGGTTGCCAAGAAGGCTAATAGCATATTGGGCTGCCTTAGTAGGAGCATTGCCAGCAGATTGAGGGAAGTGATTATTCCTCTCTATTCGGCATTGTTGAGTGTCCAGTTTTGGGCTCCTCACTACAAAAAGGATGTGGACAAGTTGGAGAGAGTCCAGGGGAGGGCAACAAAAATGATTAGGGGGCTGGAGCTCAAGACTTATGAGGAGAGGCTGAGGGAACTAGGCTTGTTTAGTCTGCAAAAGAGAAGAATGAGGGAGAATTTGACAGCAGCCTTTAGCTACCTGAAAAGGGGTTCCAGGGAGGATGGCGCTAGGCTGTTCTCAAAAGTAGCAGATGACAGAACAAGGAGCAATGATCTCAAGTTGCACTAGGGGAGATTTAGGTTGGATATTAAGAAAAAGTTTTTCCCTAGGAGGGTGGTGAAGCACTGGAATGGGTTACCTGGGGAGGTGGTGGAATCTCCATCTTTAGAGGTTTTTAAGCTGCGGCTTGACAAAGCCCTGGCTGGGATGATTTAGCTGAGGTTAGTCCTGCTTTGAGCAGGGTGTTGGACTAGATGACCTCCTGATCTCCCTTCCAACTCTAATATTCTATGATTCTACTATGCTAAATCCACCTTCTCATGTCAGAAGAAATTTCATGTTTACAATGTAGCATGTTGAGGCGCCTACATTACCAGAGTCCAGAGCAGGTGCTGAGAACTGCAACAGATTCTGGGACATCTTCCACATATCCAGAGTAGTAGCAATTATCCTGCAAGGTCCAAAAAATAAAAATGTTTTTCTTTTCTATCATTAATTCTACTCAAATACAATTACAGACACTAGTTACATAAAATTAAATATACACAATGCAGTGGCTAAATTTGTTTGAATCAGTTCCATCCTAGTGAATTATCCACTGAAGTGCATTGCCTCTCTTGCTGTGTCCCCTCCATGTTTGATGGTATTTATACCGGGATGGAAAAAAAGCAGTACATCCCTAAAGACAGAAGAAGAATCAGCTAACTATCACTTCCACTTCTCACTCCCTTCAACTGAAGTTAAAGGGTGCCAAAACTTATATGAAAGAAGGAAAAAATAACACACCAAAGAAAATGAGGCTTGCAAACCGCGAGAACATAATGTTTTTTAAAATCTCTATTTGATTTCCTTCCTTCAGGCACAATCCTCCTCCCTGTGAAGTCAATGGGAGTTTGGCCAGTTATCTCAGTGGGAACAGGACTAGGCCCTTCCCATCATTATATTCTTCCAATCTACTTCCTTTTACATGTCAGCAAGGTGGTGGGCTCTCCAGTAGCTATTCATTTGCATCTACATTCATTGTATAATTGGAAGAAAACAACCACCATTCCCTAACAATTTGATTTTAAAGCAAAAATATTGTGGATCTATTCAGGGAAAATGAGTCCTTTTCACCTCTAGCAAGGGAAGGGGGAAATGAGAACAGAGAGTAGGAATGGCCAACTATGTTTTTAAACTTTTTTTTAAACCTTTGCAACTTTCATCAGTTTGATAATCCACTTTGTTCACGCCATCGCCTCTTTCACTTAGAATTTGGCTAATGAACTTAAAAAATTCAGTATTTTACTTCAGGGTTATTTACCATGAAATGTGTAGAAAGAGGTAAGTGAAAAAGAGCAAGTAAGAACTGACAGATGACAGTGACAGGAGATATTAAATGCTCTGGCATCACCTAGGAAGAAATACAACTAGCAAGTGACAATCAATTGCCTGATGTGTCAGCTGCTCACAAGGAACTAAGGTCTAAGATAAGATTATTAAACTGGGACTTTTTAACCATACCTAAGGTTAAATTCAGCAGCTTTCAGACCAGGACATGGTTGTCCCACTATACAGAAAAGTCCCTCAAATAATAACCCTATTAAAACCCCAGGAATTTGTTATCAAAACTGACAACCTTCATCCATTGATTCTTTAGAGCATGGCAGTTTAATTTTACTCTGTATTGTACCCATTGAGGTACATGTCTCATGCTTACCTGTATATATGGATAATCTGTTATCAAGTCTCCTTTCTCATTGTAAGTAAAAACTGGGAAATTTGGGACTATGAATGTTCTGAAAATAAAAGTTGTTAAAAAATTAGAAATTGGAAAGCAGGGGACCCTGCTGAAGATATATAGATAATACAAGATGGTGCTTGACATAAATATACGATAGTCAGTTGTTAGATAAAATTGGCTATAATTAGCTTTGCGGTTAGGCAAATTAAGTTTGGGTTTTTTAAAGAATGAAGGGGACTGTTTTTCAGTCAGTTAAAACCACAAAACTAGTTCAAGCTACTTGAAATAGCTGTGAGAGGAAGACAACTGCTGCAAGAGGATGTCCCTGAGACAGGCGGACCACCTGCTAACACAAACATGTGCAGCTGGCATCTAGGAACAGAATATATAAAGGGGGATTTGAAGATCAAGCTTTAGCTCAGCAGGCCGATGGTAGGACCTGGATAATTTGGTTCGTCCTCCTTCTAGCTCTACTCTACAGAACAGGTCATTGCTTATAGTGTTAGGGAGATATTCTCATTGTAGGGCTTTATTGTTACATTGAGTACAGCATACTTTGTACTTCCTGTAGGTTGTACTTCCTTTGGTAAAAAGCTCATCAGCCTTTGGGAAATAAATGTACTTTTAGTGAATTGTCTACTCATAGCCCTATTCCTAAAACCGGATCAAAAAATTCCAACAACAGCTGCTTGCAGTCTTGATGCATGTGAACTGATAGTTACATATGGTCTAAGGCCCAGCTCCTCACAAGTATTTCGGTGTTGAGCTCTCCCTGAAGTCAGTGGGATTTAGGTGGCTGAATACTTTTGAGGATCTGATCTTTATTAAAAAGCTTAAACTGCTGGTACTAAGCAGGCTGTATACTAAACCAAAACCACGTTTAACACTGGAAAGTGACTGGATTATGGTGAGAGCTTTCACGTTTTGGGACCATATATTCCATCAAAACTAATACAAGCAGATGATGCGCTACTCTGTCTTTGCACAGGAAAGGGGCTTGCTAAGAGGAGGAACCTGAGGAGATGTATCCTAATCACTGTAATTAGTAAAGCTTGGAGTTGAGTGTATCTGTTCTTTCATGCCCCCAGTGTAGATGCCCAGCAAAAAGAACAATCCATAGAATGAGTGTCCCTGAGGCATATCAGACAGCAAGTACATTATACATCCTGCTCTTGCAAGACAGAGGTGCATGAAATATGATATGATATGATATTCTATTTAAGCCAGCTCTCTCCTGTTGGATCTTTGGGTTCTCCATCAGAAAGGAGCAGAGTACTGAAGACGCAGTTGGTCTAGGAACTTAAACTGACCAACAGTGCAGAAGCGATCTAAAAGCATCTACATTTTCTAAAACTGCAATAACTTGAATCAGCCAGCAGGAAGTTTCAGGTAAAAAACAAAAATTAAGAACTTCTCTCCAGGCACAGAATAAGTGTCTCCATACTTGCAGCTACTTGCTGAAAAGAAGACACAAACGCAATAAGGGATTGTATGGCACTTTCTAACGTTAGCTCTGGCAAGGGGTGTTCATGTGGTCTCTGTGGACAGCTCTTTTCAAGAAGATTGCCAAAGCTCAGCAGCACAGGGAGGCACAAATCTTATTTGTGTTGATATGCAGAGACCACCTCCAAGAGCCTCCTGTTCTGAGAGCTCATATAACTAACATACATTGTCCAGAGTATCTCAAACCTTTCAGAAATATCATGCCATGCCATATGGTTACATGGGTGTAGAATTTTGTGTGGATTGGTTTGCTCTTGGCAAAGTTAGAAAGCATGTAAAATATCAAGTTAATAATGGAAAGGTAGCTTTAACTTTAAAGTATGGAAACACTTGTCCCTCCCTAATTGTTACTGCTCTTATTGCCCCCTATAAAAACAGTTTTCCTTGCATCCCATTGGGTACTTTTATTTATTTATTTATTACAACTTCTGTTATTTCTCCATATCTAGATGGACAGTTTCTGGGAGAAGGGGCTTTAGTCTTCATACTCGATTGTATAGCCCCATGTACACCTATTTCTCTACAAAAAGAGCAGATGAAAAGTTTGGAAGAGAACTGTCACTTACTTCTTCTGTAATAGGTGAACAATATGGAGCTTCCCTTCTACTTTAATTAGATAAGACACCTTCTCCTAGAGCGTTCAAATAAAGAAGTATAATTCAATAGTATTCTAAAACTCTGACTAATCAATCCCTATACTGTATTCCATTTTATAAAAATTGTATTCGCTATGTTCCCTCAGACTGTGTTCACAGATTTTTTTTTCTCCTTTCATCTAAGGGCTCTCTACACTAGTGAAGTTTGCTAAATATTTTCCAAAGCTGCTAATACTGGTACAGCTGGATCACCATTAGGATCCATAATAGAAACCAGCTTCCCATGGTCCCAACAATATTTTACACCATATCAGTTAAATCTGGTCAGAACAAATCTAGTCCGCAGGGTGAAATATGGTTGTGGCCCTGGGAGTGCTGTTTACATTAGGCTCCTTTTCCTTGTAGAATATTCCTTGTAGAATATTTCCAATAGGAAAATAATCCCTAAACTATGAGAACATAGGTCAAATTCTATACCTGACGTACCAAGCAAAATTACCTTTCATATGATGCACAGCATGAACTTCCAATCCTAGTACTCTCGGAGGAGTTCAAGACAGACTATCAATAAAATCAGAATGCCAGAACTATTTCTTCAAGGTTTTAAACCAGCACAAATGAGCTATTTCCCCCTACCAGAAGTTACAGACAAGAATAATCAGTCTTACAATGGCATGCCTGTTCTTAAAATTGGGGTTTGCCAATTGAGAGGTACTTTGCTCCTTTAAAATATTTATCCTCAGGAAACTCCTGTAAACACGGTATAGTGCTTCTATCCCTTGTTAATGGGGGCCATCTGAATTCCTTAGATCTTTGCAAGAACGAGATACTATATGTTTTACCTACTGTCAAATGATAAATGTTATTAATGCACATTGAGTTCCACTCATAAAAATGTCAAATGCAGTTACACAGGCAAGCACAGGCTATATTAAGGATTGTCAACTCTTCTGCTTCAGAAGAGAACCAAACCACTCAGGAATACGAAGAAACTTTCTGCCCTATATACTTTATTACAGAGGTGGTTACACCTTCCACTGAAGCATTGAGTACGAGCAGTTACCAAAGACAGGATTCATGAATCATTAGTTCGATTTAGCACAGCAATTCCAATTTCCTTAGAAAGCAGTATTACCTTGATGTCTATGCCATCCTTTGGTTCTAACTTTCTTGGCACTATTACTTCAGAGTAAGAGAATTTGAAAGTCTCAGAAAAGCCTAAAAAGAGAATTAGTTTCAAATAAGTTAAATAGAATATAACTTTACAATTATTGGGATCAGGCTTCTAGATTCTGACACTGCAAATCATTTTATACAGAAGTCACTCTATAAATGTGCAAAGGAGGAACAATTCCAGGGGAACAGGTATGAAGTCCACATCTTAATTCAATAATATTTGTAACCCACTTAATAAGTTTACACACTCAGAGAACACGCCAGCATTACTACTCCTTTGGTTCTTTTTTCCAACCCAAACCCATGCTAAATTCTCCAGCAGGACCCTTCCATCCTTTTTCATCATCCTGATTTCCCTCCATCCCCATCGTATTCCCCCATCAGTAGGCTCTCTCTCCCTCCTAAGTTTCCACCTGGAATTGTGTGTCTCCCACAGATCTGTGCTATGACTAAATGCAACAAGATAGCCCTTACAATAAAACTGCAACCAGTATTCTGTCTACTCTCTCTCCCAGATTACACCCTCCTTAGTCTGCTTTACCCCATCACACCCAGCTTCATTCTTCTAATACACCCCACATTAAGCCCTGCTCCTCTATCCATCCTTTGCAACACACAACCCGCAACCATGGCAATCCCACATCCCCATTGCTGCGCTGTACTCTTCGATGAGCCCTATTCTCCAAATACCAATGTTCACTGCCCCTGCTCTGTCCTTCTTGCACCCCACAACCCTTTCTCTCAAAGGGAATAACTTTGCCCCTGCAATCCCAGTGGACCCCACTTCATCATCTGCTATTGCAAACAACACAGTAAACCACCCTCCCCACTCCCTGTTCCAGCCACTGCAAACCTCTCCTTTGAAGGCTGTGTTTGTCCCCATTACTCAGCTTCAAAATCCCCTCTTATTGAGTCATTACCCCTCTATCCCTATTCTGCACTTCCCACTGTTCCCCCATCAGTAAGAACTGTCTTCCTCTCTTTGCTCAGGCCCTCCAAAACTGGACTGGGTGAGACTGATTTCCTTCTCCCTATTCCGTCTCTCAAATACCTCTTCTAGGGCCACTCCCTACTCCACAGTCACAAGCCTCTTCCTACCACACCACACCACTTCCACATCATCTTCAGCAGACTGCACTCTTCTCCCTCTCCACCTTCAAGCTTCCCTCAGCTGGCCCAGGTCCCTGCTCCAGTGCCAAAACTGCTCACACATCAAAGCCCTCCCTAATGAGCCCCACTATCTACCCTGTTCCCAGGGTAGGGTTTTGTGGCCTGCCTTGTGCGGGAGGTCAGACTAGATGATCATATTGGTCCCTTCTGACCTATGAGTCTATGAGTCTATGAGTCTATGAGTTACATGAGGCTCTCTCTCTTCTCTTTTCTCCAACTCCCTGGGGTACTGCCCACACTGCAGACCCTGCTCCATCACTCCAAAAATTTGCCTCCCCCACCCCCAGGGACTCTCACTCCACCTGCCTGCTCTACACAAACTCCATCCATGAACTCTTCTCATCCTGGCACGCCCCACTACCCCGCCCCTGTGCCAGTACACCTGAGCCCCCTGAACAGAGTCTGCTCCACCCTCCTCATGTCCCTCAGACCCTCCGGCAGGTCCTGCTCCATGGCTTCCTGCACTGTCCCCGCAACATCTCCTTTCAGCAAGCTGTACTCCTTCGTATGTACCCAAACCACCCCGCAGAGGAACTCACTCTGCCCTCCCTGCTCTACACCCCAAATAAAGCCTTCAGCAAACCCTACACTACTTCCCTATTCTCTCCTCCCAAATTCATCTTGCCATGCCTCTCTCTGTGCCCATGATTCAGTCCCCTACCAACTGCCACTGAGCTGGCACTGCTCTCCACTCACAAGGCTCCTGAAAACCTCCTTTCGGATCCTCTGCTCCTTGCTCAGTTCCCCTGAGTCCTGCTTGGCATGCTCCCAAACCCTCTCAGCAACCCTATTTCCCTCACCACCACCACCACCGTCCCTCGGCTCCACCCCAAAACAGTAACCCTTTGTGGGTCCCACACCACCGTCCCTGTTCAAGCATCCTTTCAGCCTTCTGTGGGCCCTGCGCCCTCTCTACTACCGCTGACTGCAGCCACGACCAGCAAGAGACATTGCTTAGCTGCTTCCCTCCCAGCCCCACCTTGCCCCTTTCCTTCTGGTGCTCAGGGCTGCCTCGCTCCAAGATCCAAAGGCCACACAGCCCATTGCCCCCGGCTCTAACCCCCCCTTGCCCATCCCTTGAACCCACCCTCCCCCCAGGTAGTTCATGGTTCCTTTCCCCTGCCCCCCAAAGAGTCCCTTTGCCCCAGCCTCTCTCTGCCTCCTCCAGGGCTCCAACCCCGACCTGCTCTCAGCACTTCCTGCTCCTGGTCCCCCTCTGGCTCCTTCTAACTCTCCCCTCCTGGGCCCTGCTCCAGCTTCATAAATCCCCCCTTGATTTCCCCAGACCATACGTTGCTCCTTCTCTCAGGCCTCCGTTCCCAAGGGCAACAGAGTATTTGTAGACGTGCGGCGGGGCATGGCCCCTGCTCCCCCCACCCCACTTCCAGCACTAGGGCCTGTTCTCATTGTGCCCCAGGCCTGCTCCGACCCCTGGCTCCCCTTCCCTGCTGGGCCTCTGCCTCGCAAGC
Organism: Mesoclemmys tuberculata; assembly: GCA_007922155.1. NCBI lineage: Eukaryota > Metazoa > Chordata > Testudines > Chelidae > Mesoclemmys > Mesoclemmys tuberculata. The sequence goes on along the minus strand of ML675720.1, from coordinate 454,899 downwards.
ATGACCCCAAACCCCGCCCTGCTGTGGCATTTCCACCGGACGGACTCCCACCTCACCGGGGCACAGGAGGAGCAGAGCCCAGACCTGCAGCCCCATCTCTGGGGCTCCCCACAGACACTGGCCAGCCACCTACAGCAACAACAGAGACACGGCCAGCCCCACCCCCGGCCCTCCCCCCGCCCCCCCGCCCCCCCCCCCCCCCCCGCCCCACTCGCAGCCCCCCCCCCCCCAGTGCCTCAGGCTCATCCAGAACTGCCACCCCATCCTCTCTCCACCCTTTCCCAGCCCAGCACCCTCCCGCCCTCCCCCCGAACCAGCCGTTTGCCACGTCCCATTTGCCTCGCTCCCTGACCCCAGGCCCCGCTCCGTAGGTCTAGCTCCCCCCAAACATACCTTGGTGGCCCCCGTTGCTCCCTCCCTGATTAAGGGGGATTCATGCGGGAGCCACCCAGCCATGATCCCCTCTCCTTGCTCCACCACCACCATAGCAAGTCTTGTGTCCTTCCCCCGCTACTCCACACCCCGCATTCGACTCTGCCACAACTCTGGCATCTCCTGAACCGATCCTGTGGTAGGCCCTGCGTGAGAAGCCTAGGCCCTTCTTCCCTATTCAATGTGCCTGAGCACCCCCAGGGACCCTGCTCCTCCTTTACCATCCGCTGGCTGCGAGCCTGCGATAGGGTGTATAAGCCACACATCAGGGGACCCAAGGCTTAATGAGCAGCTCTGGGCCTGGAAGTTTACGCCAAATACATTCTTAGACATCAAAAAATCACTTTGATCTATCTCAATACACAAGTGAATTGGCCTGGGGCTTTGGCATGAGTCTGGTCTGCCAGTGTCATAGACAGAAAGGACATTTTAGGTAGGAATGCCTCTTTACGGACTGCAGCTATATCCACCAGGGCCCAAGCCGGGGCCTCCAGCAGTGACGTCACCAGACCCAGCCTCTGTGCCAGTGGGGACGGACCTCTGCCAGATGCAGCAAGAACAAATGCTGCAATTCACCCAGGTATTCCCCAGAATGTTCTTGGTCCTCCTGAGGATACTGCTAACCCACCACCACATCTGGATAGGGCCAGTGTAGAGACTATATGAGAGTCAGCAGCCTCTGCTGAAGAAAATGGAGGAATCTGAGTGTGCGGGCACCAAAAGCTAATGGCTCAACGTACTTCTGCATAGGCTTTTGGAAAGTCAAGATTTGATGCATACACAATGCCCTGGAGGCATAACCTACTGGAGAGGCTGAGGAAGGCCAAGTACATCTCCACTCTGGACTTGACCACAGGGGACAGGCAGATCCTCCTGATGGCAAAGTCCCAGGAATAGAGGGTCTTCTCTACTCCCTTTTGCCTGTTGTAAAGGAGACAGCCCACGGGTATTTTGGACCTCCTTCAGGAAGCCTGGAGAAAGAAGGACCCACGGTCATACGCTCAGGGCCCATATGTGTTTCAGTCATGGGAATAACTGTGCCATTCGGTCTCCATGGAGGAGCAGCCACTTTTCAGCAGTGATGAACCACATACTGCAGCCTCAAGATCAGTATGCAGTCAACTGTATTGACGATATAGTCATCTATAGCTGCAACTGGGAAGACCACCTACATCATGTCATTACAGTCATTCAGGCCATAGAAGGCAGGGCTTACAGCAAACCCTGCCAAATGCCACCTCTGACAGAGAGAGGTGACGTAACTCAGATACACAACTGGCTGCACCCCCTGTTGGGCAAGGTCCAAGCAGTGGCAGATTGTCCAATGCCATCCACAAAAAAGCAGGTATGACATTTCTAGATTTGGCCACTTATTGTAGGTGATTTCTACCTGACTTTATCATCAGAATAGCTGCCTCACCTTACCAACCTGGTGAGAGGTACCAGCCTAAGAAAGGGTAATGGAAGGAAGCCTGTAACAGGGCCTTCAGCACCTTAGAGAACCATTTAATTCAGGGGCCAGTTCTCTTCCTCCTTGGCTGCACAAAATAATTCAGTCTGCAAGCAGACACATTAGAAGTGGACCTCAGGGCCATGCTGGGTCAAGAGGTAAAGGGTGAAGAACATTCGATCCTATACATGAGTAGAAAGCTGTTCCCTCGGGAGGTGAACTACTCGAGAAAGAAGCCCTGGCCGTGATATGGGCCATAGAAGCACTTCACTATTATCTCCTAGGGAACTTCTTCTTTCTCATCACAGACCATGCACCCCCGCTTCATTGGCTAACCTCCATGAAGGAAAACAACACCTGGATCATGAGATGGTGCCTTGTCCTGCAGCCCTGTGACTTCAGGTACTCCATCACCTAGGACAGGCACACAAAAATGTGCCCACTGGGAAAGTGGTCCAGGACTTTTGCTGGAATGGAAGATTGCCTGATATGGCATACAGACAGCTGGTCTGGGTTGGACATTGTTACCCTGAAATGAGGACAATATAGGGATGCAGCCAGAAGGCCAAATCTTGAAGAGGGAGTAGCGTGAGTCATGGATGGAGAGAGGGCCACTGTGTGCGCAACTGATGAAAGGGAGTGCTAGATGGGGTGAGAGCTAATTCCCTGACCAAGCCACAAGGAGGAGCTCTTGCACTGAGTAGGGCTCCTTCAGGTGCTAAAATCTTGGAACTGCACAATATGATAAAATAAGAGAGCTGATGGCACTTCCTATTGCATAGATATGACATTTCATCATGATATATGTATTGCATTTCACGTTCATCACATTCTTTGCCCTCCTCCCCTCAATTCCAAACTCTATGATATAATGTAATTTACAGATTCTACAGTAGGAAATTACACTGCAGATTCTACTGGGATAATTTGTCAGGAAAATAACTTCCGACATGTATGAATCTCTTAAATGAAGACAATAAAACAATGCTCAATTCTTCCTGGTGGAATGTAGAGAGGAAAGGGTTAAGAATTATATTTTAGTTATATCTTTATTTGGTATATTTACTGGAAGCTTTAGTGCTGGAGATGCCTCCATTACTAAGCAAGACGTTAATGAACAGGCAGCTCTTATAAGCAGCTAAATATACAAGTTAATTACTGTTGTGCATATTAAGAGTTGATATTTCAGTCTGATCAAATACTTTATAATGATTTAGGAGCAACCTTTTAGTTTCTTTTCCCTGCATCATGGATAAAAAGCCCATCAATTTACTTTAAAAATTAATTTAAGTTATTTTAATGCTAAAAATTACTTTAAATTATTTAATTTAATTAATTTAATACATGAAATAATTTTAGTGGTAAGCAGACTTTAAAATTACATTGCCTGTTATGGGGAAACCCACTTCTACCATGGTTACACCTTTAATACACTTTAGTTGGGTCAGGTTCACAGTGCACACAAGAAGAAAAGAACAAACTCATTTCATCTCCCAAGGGCTGCCATTTAGAAAAAGGAAAAACACTTTCCACCTGTAAACTGAACAAATCTGATCCAGAAATCACTGAGAGATAATAAACACAATGCACCATGATACCCTTTTTATAAAGTCATTCTTCATAGTCCAGATGTTTTAAGATACTAGGTCACACTTCCACTGCAGCAGATTTTGCAATATACGTGCAGTAGTGCCCCCAGTTCAGATTCTGGCTATGTTCAGATCTCTGTCTAAAGAAAAAATGTAAACCAAATTGCAAAATTATAAACATAATTAATGTAGGTCCCTTTCAATGTATATAGGAAAGTTAGTATATTAAAAAATACTTGATATCAATAGGGTGAAAATCACCCCAATGCAGAGGAACCCATACAAGACAAACCATTTAGCCCTACTTAATGCCTTTACAGGAGGCTGATGTGATGTATAAGTTTTGTGTGAAATTTCTGTGTTTGAGCAAATTTTATCCAAGAGATTACAACTTTTTAGAAAGAGGAAAGATCTTCAGAAAAACAAACTTCTTTATAGCACATTTTACTTCCTTGTTTCGTAAAGTATAAATGAGGGGATTTAACAAAGGGGTTAAAATGGCAAAACCAACAGTGCTCATTAGATGGATATCAATAGGCATGTCTGCCCTGTAGGAAACATATGCCACAGTAATGGATGAATAATAAGTGCCAACCACAATCAAATGGGAAGTGCGAGTGGAAAAAGCCTTACTGCGACCTACTTTAGAGCTAATCTTTAATATGGAGATGATGTGAACATAGGAAAGGGTGACGAGCATAAGAGGCACAACTGAAACAGTCATGGCAATGGGAAACCCCATGAAAGTCTGAAAAGCAGCCCTGAAATCTGAACATGCTGCTTGCACAACTGCCAAGTGGTCACAAAAGCAAGGGTAAACTGGCTGTTTCACCAAATCTTCACTGAGAGGTCTGGAAGATGACAGGTATTGGTATTAACAATGCAGTTATCCAGGCTGATCCTGCCAGTCAAATGTTTACTCTCTTTGTCATTTTGTAATGCAAACGATTACAAATTGCGTCATAACGATCATGAGACAGGCATGAAAAGAAATAGTTTTGGCATTGAACAGAAACATTGCCAACCTTTTGGGAATGATAGTAGTTGTAAACAGTACATCTAACACAGAGAGATTAGTTAGGAAAAAGTACATGGGTTTGTGAAATGTCTGATCGATGACAACTACAGCTATAAGAATGATATTACTGATTAGTATTAGCAAAATAACAAAAATACTATGAAAAGAGGAATCTGGAAATCTTGAAGTGCAGGAAGTTTCATCAAGTGTGATAGCTATTATATTAATTCTTCATTTAATACCAGGCACTCAAGTTCATCCACCTTGGTATTTAGACTTCTAGCATTTGTATACAAACACTAATAAAAGTTGTCACTTTTTAGCTGTCTTCCTTCATGAGATATAATTGAATGGGAATCTTTTTCACTTGACTTCTTTAGTGTCTCCCCCTCACTCCTTCCTGACAGGGTCACCAGGGCAGCTTGGGAAGAAATTCTAACCACAGGATAACTTCTATTTACTTGCCAGATAGTTGGAGACTCCCAAAAAATAACGCAAACCCATACCACATATTCCACCAGCCATTATATTAAACAGGAGATACACATAACATACCAGGGTAAAACACAATTCTTAGGATCACCAGTGCGCCCATGCTGATAATACCTGGTAATTCTCCCAGTCATATGGCCTGATGTAGCAATTGTAAAATCAATGTCTTGTTGGTACATGTACTTTGTTGGGGCCCTTGATGACCTGTGACCACAATATCTTCTGGGCAGTGAGGCTGACTGGGTTCAGCACATCCCAAAAGGCTCACAATTGGGATAAGGTGGTCAGTCCTTCTGTAGGTTCAATAGGCAGCAAATTATTAAAATCTCCAAAATCCTTACTTCCTTGCTTGAGGATGTCATCCCAGGAGCAGGGGTTCCCCAAACAATTTCTCTGACGAATTACCTAAAAGACAGCGCACTCACAAACTCCAGGAACAATTCTCAGGGTCAGAGATGACTCCGGACTCCTCAGTCACTGCAGAGGGGCTGGTTTCTGCTGGCAGGGATCCTCTTCATGCAGGTGTCAGGCTGCTTCTGGTCCCAGGATTTCCCTTCAGCACCAAGTGATGCAGTGCTCGAGGTGCAGATTGCAAAACTACACCAAAAATCCAAACATCAGCCTCCCACCCCAGTGCCCTGGCACACGCACAGCAGACCACCGCCCTAGACTAGCAGCCAGAGCAGAGCTTGCCATGTAGTGACGCTCCCACCTAGAGAGCTGGGGGCTCACTCAGCCTGCTGGGGGAAGTTTTCCCACCAATGCTCTCCAAACTGGGAGACACCGTGGAGCAGGAAGGGCTCAAGCTGAAGAACCTTGCTTTCCAGTCCCCAGAGGCCAGTTCTCAGAGGGAACCCTGCATGCAGGCCTGGCTTACCACACGGCCAGTCCTGCCCCTTTCCCCCCTAGCTCTAGATTGCTCCCAAAATGGCCTCTGCTCTCTCCTGAACTCCCTAGGAGGGATGCTCCATCTGTATTGGTTGCCGGGCAGACTCCAAGTCTGCCTTGACTCCCCCTCCCTGAGCTACTAGCACGCAGAGCCCCAGGAGTCTAGGTCATCTCCTTGAGGGTTACATATAGCCTGGTTTAGAGGGGAAATGAAGCTATTTTTTTTAACCAGGGTGACCTTCTTTCTCCACTGTGGGATTGTGTTTTGGGGCACTAGTAAAATTTTCTTAAACAATTTCCAATCATCACTCATATTTTTCTGTTTAAATTCTTGCTCTCAACTGATTTGGCTCATAATTGTTGTCAGCATTGTGAAACTGACCCTTTCAAAACACCTTTATATTTTACTAGTTTGGGACTTTATTCTGCTTGCACATGATAAATGGGATAAAGTCCTGGTCACTTGTGCCTAAGCAACCACTCTTTTTTGGTTCAGAAGTCAACACCTCTGTATCTACTACAAGTTCTGATATAGAATTCTCCCCTGTTGGACACAACACTTTGAGTTAGGAATTTACTTTCTATCATTTTTAAAAATTCCAAGGACATTTCAGTATTGTCCTCATGAGACCCCCGGCAGATGTCATTAAGATTGAAGTGCACAATGATAATGCAGCTTTTATCCATACTCAGTGGAGATAGCTGTTTAAGGAGTCAGTCACCAGTTTTCTAGTGTGATTTAGTGGTTGGTAGCACACACTAACTAGTACCTCATCTTGTGCTTTATCTGTGCAGACAAGTCAAATTTATGCTCATAAACAAGAGAAATGGGAATTGCTTATTTATTACTCAGACTCTTAGCATAAATGTGTAGACAGTGAAAGTATTTCTTTTCTTCAGGTCCCTTGTTGCCTTGATTAAATCTACTCTTGACATCATAATTTGGTGCTAACTGAATGCTTCTTTGCTTTCCCTATTCACTCTCCCCTACTATTGTTTGTTTCATGCCCTTGTGACTTGTATAGCTTCGAAAATTGGATCCTCTTTACTGGGATGGAAGCTCTCTAAAGTGTTTAGCTCCCATTCTCCATCGAAGGTGGACCAATATTCCACCAAAGTCCTCCATCTTATACCACTTATCTAGCCTGCTGTTCACTTCCAGAATCTTCTGCCTTCTGTCATTTTTTGCTTGTTGGAAAAGTAGTATCTCTGAGATGATTATATGGACATTCCTCCCCTTCTGCACCCTTCCAAAATCTTTGAAGTCATCTATGATCTGTGAGATATCATGTGAAGACGTCACTAGTGGTAATATGGACCATTACCAGCAGATCCTTGCTCACCAACTTCAGAAGTCCATTCAGTGTTGTGGTTGCATCTTGGCTCCAGGAAGACTGCACACCATTCTGTGGTCTACATGAGCTTTGTAGGATTTTGTTTCCATTCTTCTTAGCACAGAATCCTCAACAAGGATAGTTTGTCTTTCTTGGATGACTGAAAAATCTCTTTATGGGTGGCCTTGAGTGTCTTGTAGATTGGACTGAGCAGTTATCCTCAGGAATGTCCCATACAACTCTACTTTCCATTCCACCAGCTGGATCTTCAGAGGTACTTCCTGCAGTTTCCAGGCTGAGTCCTGCGTCATGATTGGATAGTTCCAGTTATGTAGAATTCCTCCTGGTTCTCTTTTCTCTAGGATTCACAACCCACTGATTCTCATTCTACACAACGGGATGCAGATATTGACTTGTCCTCTTGTCTTTGGTGGATATGAGCTGTCAAGCATCCTTTCTGGTTTTCACTCTCTCTGGTTCCTTGGTGTCCGGTTTATTTATTTCTTGAATCTAAGCTGACGATGCTTCCTGAATCAAGTTATCCAAGTACTCCTCATCCAAGTACTGCATAATACTTGAGTTCCAAGTACTACATAATACTTGAGTTCCAAGTACTTAAAGTTCTTCCAAATCATTAATCTTTTCTTCCAGTACAGCCATCAACTTGAACTTCATACAGAGGATGTCTCTTCTGGCCCATGAAAACACAGCACATCCATTGCAGGTCACTACCACTGTTTCATCACTGGCCATCAAAGAATTGATCATAGAACTGTTTCTAGAAAGAAAGCCTCTCACAGTCCTGCTCCAAACTCCCTCCAAGACCTCTTATCCACTCTGTTTACCTGGCTCTGCAGTTCATCTTGCAACTGACCTGTTTATTTGTCTTGCTGCTCAATTCCAGAGTTGGCCTTAGGGGAGGGACACTAGGACAGCTGGCCTGGGTGCAAATTCATTGAATTTGGGACATATCAAATCCCACTTCCTCCTCCTCCCCCCGTCTTTTGGTTGCATCTTTTGTGGAGGTTAGGGGGAGCGCTGAAAACATTTTCCATCCTGGACAACAAAACACCTAGGGCTAGCCTTAATCAGTTCCGCATGTTTAGGGACAATTTCCATTGGGGCAAACCTGGTTGATGCAACTCCATTGCCTTTTGAACCAGCTCTGCTGTCTGACTCTGTTGCTGCCTACTCTGCCAGAACAGTGCAGAGGCAGAGCACGGGGAGGTCAGGGGACAGTGAAGTTAAACTGCATTACATGCAATTATTAACTGGAATGCCCTTCCACCAATGGCATAAGTCCCTTTTTAAGCCCTGTCCTGGCCATCCCAACCTTTTTGGCAAAAATGAGAATTTGTCCCATTTTCTCTGTCAACTGATCGAAAAAGTGGGGTGTGGAGGAACATGCAGAGGTGAGCAGCGATGCCTGCCCCACACAGTGGTAGGGAGGAAGCAAGCAGGGCTCGGGAGAACAGCAAGTCCCAGCCTCGTGCAGGAGGCGGGCAGGGCTCAGATGAGCAAAGATGCCAGCCCTGCATGGAGGGGCAGACAGTGCTTTGGCAAGCAGCAATGCCAGCCCTGCATGGCGAGTGGGGGCAGGGCTTGTGTAAGCTGTTTGGGCCAGCCCCATGCAGGGAGAGGGGCTCAAGTGAGCAGCTGAGGCCAGCCCTGTGCAGGGTGGTGGTAGTGGGGGGGTGGGCTCAGGCTAGCCCCATGCAGTGTCCCATTTTCCCTCTGGGAAATATGGTCACCCTAGACATCAGCTAACCATTAACTGCCAGCGTTTGGAAAAAATCTTGCTGCACCCTCACCCCCTTGCTAACTATTGTCAAATAATTCTTGAATAAGGGGTTTTTACAATTTCCTCTGAAGCAGCTGGTACTGGCCACCATCAGAGATAGGATAATGGTTTAGACAGTCCGCTGGTTTAATTTAGAATGACAATTCTTAGGTTCCTAATGTTTGTCAAACTAGTAATTAATACCAAAATTGGAAAATATTGTAAATGTAGATTTGAGGATGAGGACGAAAACAGGAGTAAATAGCTCAGTGTTCGCTATAGTCGTTACGCTAAGCATTAGGTTAACATCTTAGTTTCAATTCCACCATGCAGTTTAAACCAAAAAAAGAAAAGAAAATCTTAGAATCTCAGTGCAGAAAACCAATTATATGCAAACTATTTAAAGAGCAGAAGATCTCATAAAAATACATTTCAAAATACATTTCACACAATTCTGCTCATATATTACCATTTCTCTTCACTCATGCCTTCCTACATGGGCATGCAAAAAATAACTCTATCTGCTTCTGCTATTCCCTATCCAAAGTCTTTTTTGTCACATCATAAAGCATATTCACAACACAGGATTACATATTATTATGTGATCATGTGACTCATGATCAGATGTGATCATCTGACTCTGTGAGTCAGAGTCATGTCTACCTGAGCAGTGGCTTCTAGGAACATCATGCCTATTCAGTGAAAGAGTAGGCATAAAACCTCGGGAAAAAAATCAGGTTGCGCAAAATATTTTGACTTTTATTTTGTATGACAATACAAAATTTAAATAATTGAAACAAATGGTTTCAAAGTTAAAATCAAAACATTGCTCTGACACTGGGGCATCTTGGGGCATTTTGACATTGTTGGAATATATTTTTTCTGATTTATTCCAGGTCAAATTTCCAGCAAAAATTGACCCAGCATTACAATTTTGACAGAATTGCATATATGAATGCAATATGATCCCCCCAATTTTCTTCAACTAGCTCTATTCCTACATCCCTTTGGTGCTTTTGAAAAGTTACCCTCACTCAGTAGTATAAGGAAGAAAATTCTTCGGTATGTACATTACTTCCACAATAGTTCATTATGAGGTTTTATGCCCGACTCTGCCCATCACTGGCAAAAGGCAGAGACAGCATGTTGCTTATATGGAGCATTGATCTGATTCAGTATAGCAATTTCTGTTTTCCTAAAGAGAATAATTACTTTGTGTTTATACCATCCTTTGGTTTGAGCTTTCTTGGTACTATTACTTCTGAGTAAGGATACCTTAACATCTCAATAAAGCAACAAAAAGAAATAGATGCACAGTAGTGAAAACAGAGTACTGACTTCAGTGGCGCTACATTCATTTACATCAGCTGAGGATCTAACCTTTAAAAGTTTACTGAAGCAATAAACAGTTTACAATAGATTTCTCAGAACGGTGAATTATTATATGCAGAAGGCACAGCACAACCTGCTGAACATGACCAATTTTAAGGATGGTTAACACTACCTGTGATATCTCACAAATCAGATGATTTCAGACGACTCAGAAGGGTGCTGAAGAAGAGGAATTGTTAAGTGAGCTTCTCAGAGATCTGTCCTATCCCACAAGGAAACGGAGACAAAATAGATTTTTGAAGTAAACCACTGACTAGGCAAGTGGTGTAAAATAGATAGTTTTGTAGAATATTAGGTCATCTTCTATGGTGAGAGGGAAGTGTACAGTGTAAGTGGATGGTCTCCATCTTAACAGAAGGGGAACAAAGGCACCAAGAGACCTGAAAAGAAAAAAAAATGTAATTGCTTATACACTGATGCTAGGATCCTAGGTAATAAATAAGAGGAATTGGATGTGCTTAATTATGAGCATAAATGCAACTAGTTGGTGTTACTGAAACCTAGTAGGGATAGTCTCATGATTGGAATGTTAACATAAGTGGTTATAACCTATTTAGGAAGATCCAGTGGGAAAAAGGGGAGGGACTGTAGCACTGTCAAAAATGTCATAACCTGTTTCCAAGTCATTGACCACTAGAAGGAAGGGATCTTTAATGCTTATGAATCAATGTTTTAACAGATGAAGCACAAGATGGGGTACTAGTTGGTATCTGCTTCAAACAACAAAAGCACACTGGAGAGTAAGTATCTATAAAATGCATTTAAGAAAAACCTATCAACATGGATGGCTTCCATCTGAGTGACATATAATGGAGATCTAATGCTACCACGATTAAAGAAATTCTTGGGATTTCTCAAAGATATATGAAGAGATCCAAACTCAAAAAGTGATGTATCCATCACAGGATAGTTCTATATTATACTTCATCTTGACAGATAAACAGGAATTGATCACAGAACTAAAAGTTAGTGGTTGCTTAGGTGCAAATAATCATGACTTGATTTCATTTGTTATGTGCAAACATAAGAGTCCCAACCAATAATACATCTATTTGTTGCTTTGAAAGAGCCAATTTCACAAAGCTGAAAACAATTATGAGCCCAGTCATCCTAGAGAAAGAACTGAAACAATGATGTGAATGGTAATTGGAAACTGTATTTTCACAGTAACTCAGGAGGTAGTTAAACAGCCGTTACTAAAAATCAGACATCTTTAAATCAGCAAATCTAGATACCTTACATCCTAGAGTTTTAAGAAAGCTGGCTGATGAGCTCTTTAGACCCGAAACATTGATTTTTAAATAAGTCTTGGAACACTGAGGGAGTTCCAGAGGCCTGGAAGAAAGCTAATGTGCCAAGATTTAAAAGGGGTTAAATAGGATGATCTGCATTTATAGGCCTTTCTGCCTCACTTTGATCCTGGCCAATAGATTCATACAGCTGATATGAGACTCATTTAATAAAGAATAAAAGGAAAGTAATAGTGTTAGGGTAAACAACATGAGATTATGGAATAATAGGTGTTGTCAAATGTATGATATAATTTGTTGATGAGAATACAGATTTGGCTGTTAAAAGTGTTGATGTAATATATTTAGATATCTATTAAGCATTTGACTTGGTACCACATGGCATCTAGATTATAGTTCATGTTAAATGTATTAAAGAATGGCTAGCTGATGGGTCTCCAAATGTAATTGTTGCTGAGGAATCATCGTTTAGTAGGTGTTTTTCTAGTCCCACAGGCATTTGTTCTTGGCCCTAAACCAATTAGTATTTTCCAGTGATCTGGAAGTAAATATAAAAATCATTACCCATGAAGTCTGCAGGTGACTGGCTGGGGAAATGTTAAATAATGAAGAGGACAGGTCACTGGTAGAGTGATCTGTATTCTTTGGCACAAGAATGGTTAAAGGATTGGAAAACGTGCCTTAAAGTGAAAGACTTAAGGAGCCCAACCAATGTAATGTATCAAAGAGAAGATCAAGTCACCTATTAAGTACCTATATGGGGAACAGAAATTTGGTAATAGAGGGTTCTCCAGTCTAACAGAGAAAGGTTTAACGTGGTCCAATGGCTGGAAGTTGAAGCCAGACCAAGTCAGGCTAGAAATAGGGCTCACATTTTTAAGTGAGGCTAATAAGCCAGTGGAACAACTTAATGTGGTTGTTGGCTTTTTGGATTTGTTTTAAAAGATTGACTATTTTGATGAAAGAAATGCTCTTTCATTCTTTCACAGCTATTGAACTAGACACAGGAATTAATTCAGGGAAGTCCTGTTCCACAGCAGAGCCTGAATAATGCTGCAGCAGGACAGGGAGTCTGCATCCGAGGTGATGCTGAAAACACTCCATAAAGTGGTGTGTTGGAGACCTCTGCCCATCCCCGCCTGCTCCTTCGAGACACTGGCAGAGCCCTGCCTTATCGTGGCTCCCACTCTTCTGAGCTTCATGCTCCAGGCGCCAGCCTAGCTCACAGCATAGACAATCCCCTCCTCTCTTTCTGTGCTGCCATCTCTGATTCCCTTCCCATCCCATACCGTCCCTGCTCTGCCCCACCACACAAACCCTCTTTAGCAGGATTTCACTTACCATTCATAACTTCTCCCATTGGTGGCCCTTACTCCCTGCACCACCTTTATAGGGGTTGTGCACCTTCCCCATGCTCTACCCCACCGAACCCCCAGCTGTCTCTTATCCACTCTGTTTGCCCCAAGTTCCCCTCTCTCACTCTGGCTCTTCTCACTCTGTCACCACCAGATAGCCCCACCCCACCTGGGCTGAGAAGCACTCAGAAATCCCTGCAGCAATGCTGAACCCCAGTCCCAGGCCAGGCAGACCGATTCCAACTGGCTACCCACAGACACCAGGCTAGCACCAGTCTTGCGAAGACATCACCTTCCCGCTAAGCGTCATCTTTACCCCCAGAACCCGGCCCAATTTTCAGTCCAGCACCTCCCAGCTCCATCCTCCAGACTCCATCCATCCCTCCTTCCTGCCCTGCCATACTGAACCATCCCCTCACAGCTCAACCCCGTGAGTCCCCCCATTCCTCTTTCTTCTCTTCCTCCCAACTCCACTTTCGGCAGGCCCCACCCTCTTCCCCCCACCACAGAAACTGCGTCAAGCTGTGCCAGTTTTCCATTCAGAACACCTCCCTTTTAAGCAAGGGCACATCAAAGAAGGGAGCACATATTCCCCCCCCACACACACACACAAACACTTGACCAGAGCAGGGTGGCGTAATGGCAAAGTCCCTTTCCCGTTGGAATGACAGGGGCGTCTGAACCAAATTCAGGTCCGAGGCATTGCAGCAGGGAGCAATGGCACACAGATTTGGCCCAGCTGCCTCTGTTATGATGCAGAAGGTCAGAACACCACTCAGATTTGGTGTGTCCACACAGGTAACCCGGGCCCCGTCCTTAGCAAAATTCTAGTTGTGCCCCTGCTTTGATGGGTCCTGCTCCCTCCTGCTCCCCTTCAGAGGCCCTGCGCCTGCTCTGTGCTCTGCTCCACCAAACCCCCACCTGCCCTTTAACTGTCCTGTTCCCCCCAAAGCTTCCCTCCCCACCCTGGCACTACCAGCCCTCCCCGCCTGGACTGCGGAGCAGGAGCAAAGCCATCTACAGCAGCACAGAGCCCAAAAGCCACAGGGAGGGGCCTTCCCCCTAGGCTCCAACTGCCACCTAGCCCCTCCCCCCCAGGTTGCAACTGCCACTTGGCACCACCCTCTTTCCAGCTAACACCCAGAGCCCCACCCCCTCCTCGCTCTAGCCACGCCCCCTACCTCTGGCCCCACCCACCTTGGATTTGAACCCTGAACCCACCTCTGTGCGGCCAATGTGGTTATATCTGTTAGGAACCGTCCCCTGGAGGCCACCGTGTGGGAGAAGCAAGTTACCATGGTGATCACCTGGGCCGGTAAGTCCAGCTCAGCGGGGTTCACTCCCAGTTCCTGCCTCCATGCAAGTCTAGACAGTGGGCTTGCGTCCCTTAGGTTCTGCTCTCGAGCTGCAGGCCATGGTAGCTACACATGCACACTCTCCACGCCCCTCTCTTCTCTCCGCCACACCATCAAGAGTCCCCCATTTTTACATTCCTCCTTTCTCCCGGTTTGAATTGATTGTGCCGATACTGAGTCTCCAGCACATCAGTTGGGTTCCTCTGAATCATTTGTACTCATTTTCTCCCTATACTTCCTGTTGAGGACTGCTTTCAGCCACTGGTACCCCCTTGCAGTTGAGCAGGGTGTTAGTACAAGTCCACCTCAGTTTTCCTTTGTGCAGCCAATCACCATTTAGTCCCATATCTTGTAGTTCTTTATTATGATTCCAGCCCTTGCACTGGATTGTTAAAGGTCTCTCCCCACCTAGTAAAGAGTCTGGTCAACCTCTAGTTGCTTGGGATTGGGACCCCTTTGTTCTTCAGGCTTTACTAACCCCTCTGCTGTGGATGGTCATGGAACCCAGACCTACCCGCGCTTCTGGATTCCAGTCCAGGGATCTTGTGTGAAATAGTTGAACTGGTTTCTCCACACCTCTCTTGTTGGCCTCATGTTCTGTGATCCTTTTCTTCCGGAGGGCCAGCTACATGGACGACTTCCCACCAGTCTGTTGCTAAAGGCTCAAGAGTATCTCAGCCTTTCCAACAGCCATCCCTCTCAGCTGATCGGCAGACTTTTTATCTCATCAACTATTGCAGGGTCACCAATCAGCCCCAGCGGAAGATGAAGCTTGTCTCCCTGTTAATCCTTTAGTGGCTGGGACAGCATAGGTGTCTACAGCCCATGATGATTCCCCACCAGGCCTTTCTGCTTCTCTTTCCCATTTCTATCACAGTGCATTTTGTCCTGCCCCCCAGCAACAAGCTCCATGGTGGAACCTGTCTACTCATTGCCTTCTTTCCACTCTCCCTTGGACTCTGGTAGTTGAGGAGAATTGAATGAAGGAGTTTTGTGCTGAACCTCCTTTATATCACCTTAGTATATGAATGTTTGGGGCCACAAGGTGGCCTCTGTGTGGCTCCCAGCAGACACAGCTATCTAGAAGGTTCTGGGAGCCAGCTGTGCTGTTGTGCCTCATCCTACAAGTGGGAATGTACAGAGGCAACGCCACTGAAAAGCTACAGCTACAGTTACAGGCAAGTAATCTGTCCTTTCCCAGTCCTGAAAGGAGATGAGGAGGAATCTGATAAGACAAAACTGAGAGCATATTATTTCTCATCCAACTACTGATAGTCACATGCACAACAACAACTGCCTGAGAAGGCCTAAGACATAAGCCAGATCATGATTCCTCAGATGCTTAAGATTTTCTACATTTATGTTTATCTTCCTCTGTAGGAAAGCTTATTAATAACAGATAGAATATCAGCATAGTCCTTTATATTGTTTTCTTTGCTGTATGGTTTTGACCTTGTGAATAGTATCAATAAATGCTTTAACACACTACATTTTGACTGCTTCACATTTAAGAGTTTAGCCATTTGTGACCTTCTGTTTCCATCATTCCCTATCATCCCTTAACTCCCATTGAAGGACAATCTCATTAATGGTCCACTCACTCGAATTTGGTTCTGCCAAAAACCCCTGGTCTTCCAGTATGGGATTTGATCTTGACCATACTGAGAATCCTTTTTCAGGTTCAGTATTCATCTAGATCCAGGTAAAGGAACAGTTCATGTCCTTCTAAGGAACCATCTAGGGAATTGTCCAAAGGGTGGAGCAGGAAACGTATGCTGAGTAGGAAGATCGTGTGGAAAGCTATAAAGATCAACCCCTAGTCCAGTCCCCTGCATTCAAGGCAGGACTATGTAATAATTAGACCATTCCTCACAGGGGCTGTCTAATGTTTTCTTTACAATCTCCAAAGACAGAGATTCCACAGCCTCCCTAGGAATTGATTCCAGTGCTTAACTATATTGATAGTTAGGAAGTTTTTCCTTATGTCCAACCTAAACAACCCTTGCTTCAATTTACGTCTTTTCTTCTTGTCTTATCCTCAGAGGTTAAGAAGAACAATCTTGCACCTTCCTCCTTGTAACAACCTTTTATGTACTTGAAAACTGTTATCATATCCCCCCTCAGTCCTCTTGTCTCCAGACTAAACAAAACCATTTTCTTCAATTTTTCCTCATAAGTCATGTTTTCTAGATCTTTAAATATTTTTGTTGCTCTCCTCTAGACTTTCTCAAATTTCTCCATATCTTTCTTGAAATGCATTGCCCAGATCGAGACACAGTACTCCAGATGAGGCCTTATCAGCAGAGAGTACATTGAAAGGGTTACTTTTTGTGTCTTGCTTACAACACACCTGCTGATACATCCCAGAATGATGTTTGCTTTTTCTGCAACACTGTTACACTGCAGATTCCTATTTAGCTTGTAATCCACTATGACCCCAAGATCCCTTTCTGCAGTACCCCTTCCTAGGCAGTCATTTCCCATGTTGTATGTATGCAATTGGTTGTTCCTTCTTAAGTGGAGTACTTTTCATTTGTCCTATTTCTTCAGTTTCTCCAAATCAATTAATCCTACCTTCCAAAGCAATTACAACGCCTCCCAAGTTGATATCATCCATAAACTTTATAAATATAGACTGTCTAGGGAAAAAAGTGTATTCTTTGGCTAGCCTTCAGACGTGAATAACCAATTATCAGGCTTTGCTGTATAAGTACAGCTTTCTCTAGTGGAACAGTCTTACAGCTGGTGAATAGCTGAGCCAGCATATTAAGGATGAGTTGAAGGCTGTAGCCTGAAGGGCAGTTGATGGGATAGACTGCATTGCAAGCACTGTTGGATGCCTCTGACATTGCATCAAGACAATGGCTATAGCAGTATCTGTGCACAGAAAGCGTGGCTGCAGTCACTTGGACCCTGGAGTAGTGGGTGAGCCTGGGTTCCCCAAGCAGCCACTGAGAAGTGGTCCAGTAGCTGTAGTTGGAACAGAAGACTGCCTGAAGCAGCATACAGACAGTTAGTCTGGTGGGACTTTGTTACCCCAGGAGCGAGGACCATATCGTGATATGGCTAGAAGGCCAACTCATGAAAAGAGTGTACAAAAGACACAGAAAAAGAGAGGAGCCACAGTGCTAGCAACAGATAGAATGGGGCACCAGCTAATTCCCCGATTTAGCCATGAGGAGGTAGCCATGTGCTGAGAAGGACTCCTTCACAAGCAGAAATCTTGGAACTGCACAACATGGCAAAATAAGAGAGCAGATGGGACTTCCTATTGCGTAGAGATGACATTTCATCATGATTTACGTATTACATTTGAAGTTCCTCACATTTTTTTCCTAATTCTGAACTCTACAATATAATGTAATTTACAGATTCTACACTAGGAAACTACACTCCAGATTCTGCTGGGATTTATTGTCAGGAAAATAACTTCTGACATGTATGACTCTCTTAAATGGAGACTAAAAAATGCTGAATTCAACCTACCAGAATGTAGAAAGAAAAGGATTAAGAATTATGTTTTAGTTTTACCTTTATTTGGTGTAATTAATGGGAGCTTTAATGCTGGAAATGCAAGATATTAGTGAACAGACAGCTCTTATGAACAGCTCAATAGACAAGTTAATTACAGTTGTACATATTATGAGTCAATATTTCAATCTGATCAAATGCTTTATGACGACTTAGGAACAACTTTTTAATTTCTTTCCCCTGCATCATGGATAAAAAACCATCAATAGACTTTTAAATTATTTTAATGGTAAACAAAGTTTAAAATTACATTGCACATTAAGAGGAAAGTCCAGCCCAGCTATACCATGATTACACCTTTCATATAATTTAGTGGGTCTGATTCACAGGTTATTGTACGCAGGAAGGAAAGAACAATCTCATTTCTTCTCCCAGGTTGGCTTCCAAGGGTTGCCATTTAGGGAAAAAAAAACTTTCTACCTGTAAATTGAACAAATTTGATCCGGAATCACTGAGTAATAAGAAACACAGTGCACCATGATGCCCTTTTTATAAAGTCACTGTTCACAAAACAAATGTTTCAAGGCACTAGAGCACACATTCCCTACGGCAGATTTTGCAATATATGTGCAGTACTGCCCCCAGTTCAGATTTTGGCTATGTTCAGATCTCTGTCTAAAGGAAAAATGTAAACCAAATTGCAAAATTATGAACATAATTATTTTTTCTCCCTTTCAACATACAGAGGAAAGTTAGTATGTTAAAAAATACTTGATATCAATAGGATTAAAATCACCCCAATGCAGAGGAACCCATACAAGACAAACCATTTAGCCCTACTTAATGCTTTTACAGGAGGCTGATGTGATGTATAAGTTTTGTGTGAAATTTCTGTGTTTGAGCAAATTTTATCCAAGAGATTACAACTTTTTAGAAAGAGGAAAGATCTTCAGAAAAACAAACTTCTTTATTGCACATTTTACTTCCTTGTTTCGTAAAGTATAAATGAGTGGATTTAACAAAGGGGTTAAAATGGCAAAAACAACATTGCTCATTACATGGATATCAATAGGCATGTCTGCCCTGTAGGAAACATATGCCACAGTAATGGATGAATAGTAAGTGCCAACCACAATCAAATGGGAAGTGCAAGTAGAAAAAGCCTTACTGCGACCTACTTTAGAGCTAATCTTTAATATGGAGATAATGATGTGAACATAGGAAAGGGTGACGAGCATAAGAGGCACAACTGAAACAGTCATGGCAATGGAAAACCCCATGAAAGTCTGAAAAGCAGCCCTGAAATCTGAACATGCTGCTTGCACAACTGCCAAGTGGTCACAAAAGCAATGGTAAACTTTGGCTGTTTCACCAAATCTTAGCTGAGAGGTCTGGAAGATGACAGGTATTGGTATTAACAATGCAGTTATCCAGGCTGATCCTGCCAGTTGAATGTTTACTCTCTTTGTCATTTTAACTGGATAATGCAAAGGATTACAAATTGCTTCATAACGATCATAAGACATGACTACAAGAAGCAGTGATTCAGTCACTGTGAGACTATGAAAACAGTACATCTGCAGAAAGCAGACATGAAAAGAAATAGTTTTGGCATTGAACAGAAACATTGCCAACATTTTGGGAACGGTAGTCGTTGTAAACAGTACATCTAACACAGAGAGATTAGTTAGGAAAAAGTACATGGGTTTGTGAAGTGTCTGATCAACGACAACTACAGCTATAATAATGATATTACCAATTAGTATTAACAGGTAGAATAACAAAAATACTATGAAAAGAGGGATCTGGAAATCTTGAAGTGCAGGAAAGCCAATGAGATAAAAGTCTTTAGAAGAAACATTGTTGTTGCAGTCGTTCATGGTCTGATTGTTGAAAACATCTAGAATGAAAAACATAAAGTCAAGAAACTATCCTAATTATTACAGGAAAGATTTAAGTTCATGAATGAAGTGTATTTTGCTGAAGATCTTTGTTGATAAAATAACATATTGGCTATATTCTTGTAGATAAGTCTTTCTCATGCAACTTCAGTTAATCTTCAATGCCTTCCATCTCATATGACATATATATGAAGCCCCAGGGGAGAAAATAAGATGGTTTAACTACTATGTTGATGAAAATCAGTAATATATCTATTGTATTGAATCTGGGTGATGTACTCAGCTTTAAATTTGGTGCTAGTTTAGGCTCTCTTTATTCAGATAAGACTCAGGTGATGGTGGTGAATAAAGCAATCAGTTGAAGGAAGTGTTCCTTTCTGTTCCCTCAAATAACAGGATGTACCTGCTTTTTGTTAGCCAGATAATGAATTTAGTAGCCCTAATGGACATATAGACATCAGCAGTCATCTGGACTGCTTTTTTCCATCTTTGTTGTGATAGGAGATTGGTTTATGAAAAATAGATCCTGTTAAACTAACTTGATATCTTTTTGAATACGATTACAAATTTTTATGGTAAATATATTAGTGTTAATGTAACATAGACTTCTGTAAGGCATTTGACTTGGCACTTCCCAACATTTTGCTTAATATTCTAGAATGATATATTAACTTGGCACATATTAAATGGATTAAAAGCTAGCTAAACGATAGGTCTCAAAATGTAATTGTAAATGGTGAATTGCCTTCAAGTGGTCTGTTTCCAGTTGGGTCCTGCAGGGATCGGCCCTTGGCCCTATGCTATTTAACATCTTGATCAATAACATGAATAAAAATATAATATCATCACTGATAAAGTTTGCAGATGACACAAAAATTGGGGTTGTGGCAAATAATGAAGAGGACAGGCCACTGATTCAGAGCAATCTGAATTGCTTGGTAAACTGTGCACAAACATATAATATCTTTTAAATACAACTAAGTGTAAATATATACATCTGAGAACAAAGCATGTGGGCCATACTTAGGGGATGAGGGACTCTGTCCTGGGAAACAGTAACTGAAAAAGATTTGGGGATCATGGTGGATAATCAGCTGAACATGAGCTCTCAGTTTGAGGCTGCGTCCAAAGGAGCGAATGTGATCTTTGGATACATAAGCAGGAGATCTTGAATAGGAATAGAAAGATTATTTTATCTCTGTATTGGCATGGATATAATTGCTGTTGGAATACTGTGTCCAGTTCTGGTGCCCACAGTTCAAGAAGGATGTTAATATACTGGAGAGGGCTTGGAGAAGAACTATGAGAACGATAACTGTATTAGAAATTCTGCTTTATACCAATTGATAGCCTTGAATCTATCTATTTAGCTTAACAAAGAGAACAAAAAACATAACATAAGAACGGCCATACTGGGTCAGACCAATGGCCTTATCTAGCCCAATATCCTGTCTTCCAATAAAGCCAATGCCAAGTGCTTCAAGTGCTTCAGAGGGAATAAACAGGCAATCATTGATTGATCTATCCCCTGTCATCTACTGACAGCTTCGGACAATCAGGCTAGTGACACCCAGAGTATGTGGCTCCATCCCTGAGTCATTGATAGACTTATCCTCCATGAACTTACTCTATCACATCCCTTCTTAGTCATCTCTATTATAAACTGAAAAGCTTTTTAATTTCTCCTCATACAGAAGCTGTTCTAAACCTTTAATCAATTTTGTTGCCCATCTCTGTATCTTTTACAACTGCAGTATATCTTTTTTAAGATGTGGTGACCAGAACTGCAGACAGTATTCAAGGTTTGGTATACCATGGAGTTATATAATGGCATTATGGTATTTTCTGTTTATTATCTATCCCTTTCCTAATGGTTCCTAACATTCTGTTAGCATTTTTTGACCTCTCCTGAACATTGAGCAAATATTTTCAGAGAACTTTCCACAATGACCCCAAGATCTCTTTCTGGAATGGTAGCAGCTAATTTAGATCCTACTATTTTGTCTGTATAGTTGGGGTTATGCTTTCCAATGTGCATGATTTTGAATTTATCAACATTACATTTCATCTACCATTTTATTACAAAATCACCCAGTTTTGTTAGATCCCTTTGTAACACTTCACAGTCTGCTTTCGACTTAACTATATTGAATTACTTTGTATTGTCTGAAGATTTTACCACCTCACAGTTTATTCCTTTTTCCAGATCATTTATAAATACGTTGGACAGAAGTGGTCCCAGTAGAGATCCCTGGGGGATACCACTATTTATCTCTCTCCATTCTGAAAACTGACCATTTATTCCTACCCTTTGTTTCCTATCTTTTTACCAGATATTGATCCAGGAGAGGACCTTCCCTCTTAACCTGTGACTGCTTTTTTTGCTTAAGAGGTTTTGGTGAGAGACATTGTGTAAGGTTTTCTGAAAGTCCAAGTACAATATATCATATGGATCACCCTTGTACACATGTTTGCTAACCCCTTTGAAGAATTCTAGTAGATTGGTGAGGCATGATTTCCTGTTATAAAAGCCATGTTTAATCTTCCCCAACAAATTATGTTAATCTATATGCCTGATTATTCTGTTTTTTACTATAGTTTTAACCAATTTGCCTGGTACTGAAGCTAGGCTTACTGGCCTGTAATTACCAGGATTGCCTCTGGAGCCTTTTTTTAAAAATTGGACCTCAAGTTATCTGGTACAGAAACGGATGTAAATGATAGGTTATATACCACACTTTAGTAGTTCTGTAATTTCGTATTTGAGTTCCTTCAGAACTCTTGGGTGAATACCATCTGGTCCTGGTTACTTATTGCTGTTTAATTTATCAATCTCTTCCATAACCTCCTCTATTGACACCTCAGACTTGGACAGTTACTCAAGTTTGTTGCCTGAAAAGAATGGTTCATGCGTAGGAGTCTCCCTCACCTCCTCTGCAAGGAAGACTGATGTAAAGAATTAATTTAGCTTCTCCACAATGGCCTTGTCTTCTCTGAGTGCTCCTTTAGCACCTCGATCATACAGTGGTCCCACTCCATATTTGGCAGTGTGACTGCTTTTGATTTACTTAAAAAATGTTTTGCTATTAGTTTGTGTCTTTGGTTAGTTACTCTTCAAATTCTTTTTTGGTCTGACTAGTTATACTTTTATACTTGACTTGCCAAATTTTATGCTCCTTTTTCTTTTCCTCTGTTGGATTTATCTTCTGATTTTTAAAGTATGCCTTTTTGCCTCTAACCACTTCTTTTAACATTGTTGTTTAGACATGATGGCACTTTTTTGTCATCTTACTATGTATTTTAATTTGGGGTATACATTTAATTTGAGCCTCTACTATGGTGTTTTTAAAAAGTTTCCATGCAGCTTTCATGCATATTCTTTTGTGACTGTATCTTTTAATTTATGTTTAACTAGCTTCCAAATTTTTGTGTAGCTCCCCTTCGGAAGTTAAATGCTTTTTTGGTATGTTCCTCGTCCCCCAAAGATGTTTAACTTAATTATATTATGGTCACTATTACCAAGTGGTTCAGCTATTTTCACCTTTTGGACCAAATCTTGTGCGCCACTTAGGACTAAATCAAGAACTGCCTCTTCCCTTGTGGGTTCCAGGACTAGCTCCCACAATAAGCAGTCATTTATGTTTATGAAATTTTATCTCTGTATCCTACCCTGAGGTGACATGTGCCCAGTCAATATGGGGACATTTGAAATCCCCCATTATCACTGAGTTTTCTATTTTTGTAGCTTCTCTAATCTCCCAGAGCATTTCACAATCACTATCACCATCCTGGTCAGGCAGACAGTAGTATATTCCACTGTTATATGCTGATTATTGAAGCATGGAATTTCTATCCATAGAGATTTTATGGTACAATTTGAATCATTTAAGATTTTTACTCAGAGTCTATGCTTTCTTTTGCATATAGTGCCATTCTATTATGATGTCCCATTGATCATCATTGTTCCACCAAGTTTCTCTGATGCTCTTTATATCAATATCCTCATTAACTCCAGGTACTCAAGTTCACCCATGCTGGTACTTAGACTTCTAGCATTTGTACACAAGCACTTATAAAATTTGTCACTTTTTAGCTGTCTGCCTTCATGTGATGTAATTGAATGGGGTTCTCTTTCATTTGACTGTTTCTCTTCAGTTCCTACCTGTACTTTATCAACATCCAGTCTCTTCCATACTAGGATGTAGAAAATCCCCGCTAATAGATCCTTCCCTAAGATATGTCTCTGTCCAAAGCATGTGCTTTCCCCCAGTCCTTAGTTTAAAAGCTCTTCTACATCCTTTTAATTCTACATGCTAGCAACTTGGTTCCATTTTGGTGTAGGTGGAGCCTATCCATGACAGAATGCTGAAACTGACTAGGTGAGCCATCGCTCTGATCACTTAGGCTATGTCTTCACTGACGGCAACAAATTCGTCAGTGAAGACCCACTCAGTCTTGAATCCCGTAATCGACATATTAAGACCACCTCCTCAAGTAGTGCAGCGCATTGAAGATGGAGCGCAGAACAGAAGCAAAGAAGTCGATGGGAGTTACGCAAGTTTTTTCCGTAGTTTGCGTAACTCGGGTCAACTGCCGCCGAATCTCTGAGATAAGTGTAGACAGGGCCTTCGAGACCAATTAGTGCCCCAGAAGCTGATTGGGGGTAATGACCTAATCCGGTTGGCTCCCCTCAGGTGCTGCTGAAAGGCCTAAAGCTAAGCAAAGACTGTAAATAGGCAAGAGCACCGGGGACTGTGATGTTGATGAAAGGAAATAGAAATAAAGTGACACTAACAGCACACCTGGTGGAGTCCATGTTGTTTCTGCAGAGAAGATATTGGAGGTGGAGGTGGGACCTGTCTCACCATCCTTATTGTATAGGCTCCTTCTTTCCCCAGTTCCTAATGAACCTAAACCTCATTCATCCATTAAGACCCTGCTAGTGCAGCTGGAAGTATTTCAGAGAATGGAAGTCTTGGACTTCAATCTCTTACCTAGCAACCTAAATTTGGCCTCTAGGACCTCTCTTCTACCTTATCCAATGGCATTGGTACCTACCAAGTTGGCCTAGATGTCTCAAGAGATCCACAACCTTCACTCCGGCATGCAATTTGCCATGTGATTCTCTCAGCCATCAGAAACCCAGCTATCTATGTTTCTAATGATCAAATCCCCCATCAATATTACCTATCTCTTCTAATCCATCACCTTGGCCAATATAGGATTGTTCCCTTTTCTCTCTTGATATATATAATCTTCACTCTTTTTCCACCTAATTTTAGAGGTGTCAAGACAGGGTCTTCCATTTGTTCTCCTGGGAGAGCATTACATATTTTCAGAAATCTCACTGTTAGGAAAATTCTCCTGTATGCAGCCTAAATTTTCCTTTTGCTGCCAATGTGACACAAGAGAGGTTAGAAAGTGTCTACTCTGCCGAGCCTGTACAGAATACAGATTTTAGCCAGCACTAGAAATAGCAAGATCAAAATTCTGTGAAAAAAGCCCAATTTTCATTAGATTGGCAGCCTGATTTTCACACTGAAAAGATTCAAATAAACATTTAGACTTAAGTACTAACAACAAGAATTTCTGCTATATGCAGTGTAATTATATCTATGTCAGTCCCAAGATATTACAGAGACAAAGTGGGTGAGGTAATATCTTTTATTGGACTTTTATTGGACTTATCTTTTATTTATCTTTCCTGTTGGTGAAAGGAACAAGCTTCTGAGCTACTCAGAGCTCTTCTTCTGGTCTGTGAACATTACTCCCAGCCTCACAGCTAAATGCAAGATGGAAACCTTGCACAACACTTCCAAAGATGAGCCTGGGAGGTTAAATTCCTTAATTCTTGTCTGCGCTCGCGGTTATGCCAGCAAAACTTTGTCGCTCTGGGGTGTGAAAAAACCCACATCCCTGAGCGATATAAGTTTTACCGGCATAAGCATGAATGTGGACAGCGCTATGTCGGTGGGAGATACACTCCGCCAACGTAGCAGTCACAGTTCATTTTGGTGGTTCTATTATGTCAGTGGGAGAGCTCTCTCCTGTCGACATAACACAACACTCATGCTAATGCCAGCAAAACTTATATCACTCGGCAGGGGGTGGGGTTGTCAAAGCCCTGAGTGACAAATTTTTGCAGGCATAACAGCAAGTGTAGACAAGGCCTTACTCTGCTGGACCCTAAAAAATCATGGCTGGAACAGAGACTCTGGATTTATGGATTATTACAACAATCTGACACTCACTTACCCTTTTTTGTTGTCCTATGATTGCAGAGGTATTCACAGGCCACTCTATCTTGAATGGTCCCTTACAATATGTGCTAACTACTTACATTACAACTTGCATTTTCCTGTGTCTCTGGGAGTGCCTTTCCCAAACCTGAAGCAGAGCTCTGTGTGGCTCAAAAGCCTCTCTCTCTGTAACAGAAGTTGGTCCAATAAAAGATATTACCTCATCCATCATGTCTCACTAAGAATTTCTCCTATCTGCTGGGAATCCATCAGTGGGAAACAGCATAGGGAGATGAAAGACCAGGATATATCAATCAATCAGTAGATGATTCTGAACCATTGATGTGATGCAGCCATGGAATAAAGCATCAGCAATCCTAGTATGTATCAGGTGAGGTATTTTCCAGTAGAAATGTCATCTACAAGACACTGTATGCACTAAATTGGAATATTGTGTACAGTTCTGCCCACCTATGTTCAAGAAAAACTAATTCAAAATGGAACAGGTACAGAGATGGGCTACTAATATGGTCAGGGGAATGGAGAGCCTATCTTACAAGAGGAGACTAAAAGAGCACGGTTTGTTTAGCCAAGCAAAATAAAGTCTGAGAAAGGACATGATTGACCTCAATAAATACATCAAAGTAAATACTAAGAAGGGAGAAGAGCTCTTGAAGTGGAAGGACAATGTTGGTACAAGAACAAATGACTATAAACTGGACATGAATAAATGAATCATAGAAGATGAAAGTTGGAAGGGACCTCAGTCATCCCAGTCAGGGCTTTGTCAAACTGCAGCTTAAAAACCTCTAAAGATGGAGATTCCACCACCTTCCTAGGTAACCCATTCCAGTGCTTCACCACCCGCCTAGGGAAAAAGTCTTTGCTAATATCCAACCTAGACCTCCCCAACTGCAACTTGAGAGTATTGCTCCTAGTACTGTCATCTACTACCACTGAGAACAGCCTAGCTCCCTGTTTCCCTGGAAACCCCTTTCAGTTAGTTAAAGGATGTTATCAAATCCCCCCTCAGTCCTCCCTTCTGCAGACTAAACAAGCCTACTTCCCTCAGTCTGTCCTCATAAGTCATGCTCCAGTCTCCTAATCATTTTTGTTGCCCTCCGCTAGACTCTCCTTTTTGGTACACAACCTTTTTGTAGTGGGGGGGCCCAAAATGGACACAATACACCACATGTAGCCTCGCCAATGGTGAATAGAGGGGAAATAATCACTGCCTTTGATCTACTGGGAACGCTCCTACTAATGCAGCCCAATATACCATTAGCCTTCTTGGTAATAAGGGCACATTGTTGACTCATAACCAGCTTCCTATACTCTGTAACCCCCAGATCCTTTTCTGCAGAACTGCTGTCTAGCCAGTTGGTTTCCAGTCTGTAGCAGTGCATGGGATTCTTCCATCCTAAGTGCAGGACTATGCACTTGTCCTTGTAGAATTGCATCTGATTTTTTTTTTGGCCCAATCCTCCAATTTGTCTAGGTTACTCTGTATCTTATCCCTACCTTCCAGCGTATCTACCACTCCCCAAGCTTCATGTCATCTACAAACTTGCTAACGGTGAAATCACCCCATCCTCCAAATCATTAATGAAGATATTGAACAAAACTGGCCTCAATACTGACCTTTGGGGCACTCTGCTGGTTACCATCTGCCAACTAGACATTGAGCCATTGATCACTACCCATTGAGCCTGATGATCTAGCCAGCTTTCCATCCATCTTATACTCCATTTATCCAGCCCATACTTCTTTAACTTGCTGATAAGAATATTGTGATAGACCATACCAAAAGCTTTGCTAAAGTCAGGATATATCATGTCTACCACTTTCCCCACATCCACAGAGCCAGTCACCTCTTCATAGAAGGTAATCAGGTTGGTTAGCCATGACTTGCCCTAGGTGAATTCATGCTGACTATTCCTGATCACCTTCTTTTCTTCCAAGCGCCTCAAAATGGATTCCTTGAGGACCTTCTCCATAATTGTTCCAGGGACTGAGGTGAGGCTTATCAGTCTGTAATTCCTCAGCTACTCCTTCTTGCCTTCTTTAAATATGGACACTATATTTGCCTTTTCCTAATTATCTGGGACCTCCCCCAATCACCACGAGTTTTCAAAGAAAATGGCCATGGCTCTGCAATCACATCAGTCAATTCCCTTAGCACCCTCAGATGGACTGCATCCAGCCCCATGGATTTGTGCACATCCAGCCTTTCTAAAAAGTCCTGAACCTGTTCTTTCACCAGTAAGGGCTGATCATCTCCCCATTCTTTGCTACCCAGTGCAGTAGTCTGGGAGCTGACCTTGTCTGTGAAGTCAGAGGAAAAAAAAGCAATGAATACTTCAGCTTTTTCCACATCATCAGTCTCTAGGTTGCCTTCCCCATTCTGTAAGGGACCCACACGTTCCCTTACCTTCTTCTTGTTCCTAATATACCCGAGGGCTGGAAATTGAAAGAAGATTTTTAACCCTCAGAGGAATGAGTTTCTGGAACAGCCTCGTATTAGAAGAATAGTGGGGGAAACTAATTTAAGATGGAGCTTGACAAGTTTATGGATGGGATGGTAGGATGGGTTTGCATATGACAGCAGGGACTGGATTTGATATCCATGAAGAACCTTCCAGTCCTATATTATCAATCTAAATTATGCTCTTCTACTTTTTTGAATCCTCTATCCCTAGTACAGAAAGTAATTATTGGAAATTTACTGCTATTATCTCAGTATTTCACATACCTTTGCGTCTTAATTCTTTTCTTCCCTCACTATTATTTTTCCAATTTCTATGAGAAATGCTGTACTATAAAAACAAAATTGTTGTACTATATTGAATACAAACTTTCACCGTTTAAGAACCTTAAAACTACTTTGACTTGAAACTGTCTTCAGACATGGTAAATCAAATAAAAAATCACATCCTGTGGTGCCTGTTAACATAAACTAAGTTATAAATGTTTTTCTTTATGCTGGATACCATGAAAAAAAATTAAATCAAAATGAAGTATTAGCCTGAAATTTGACATTTTAATGTAATAATATAAACAGTAACTCACATGTGAATTCCAGAGATTACAAGATCTTTGCCTTCACTGGCATTACATTTAGTGATAGATGCAAGACTCCTGCGATAAAGCCTCTGGCAAATATATTGACTGAGGTATTGCATTGCTTTTGAACACATTGCTTCGTCCTTTTCTCCTCCTATTGTCCCCAAAGATGAAATTAACATTGTTTTCTTATCTGTAATTAACAAGTTATTTTCATGATAAACAATCCCAGCAGAGTTTGGAATCTCAAATGCACTGCAAAGCTCAAAATTTGTGTAAATTACATTGAAGATTTGCACAATCAAGAAAATAAAAGTAAGGTATTTGAAATTCAGATTGTGCAGCATGATAAAACTTCATCAGGATGTGCCATTGTAGCCATTATTTTATATTTGACTCATTTCTGTTCCCACTGAAATCAATTGGAGTTTTACCATTGACTTCAATGAGAAATTGTTTGATCCAACTGAGTAATTTCAAACTTTTTGCATTACATGAAACAATTTAAGGGCACATTAATTAAAACTGCCAAAACATCCATAGAATCAACTAATCATCAAAAATGCTTATGTTCTAAGTTTCCTCACAGTAGTGAGGAACTGAGCACTGGCCAGAACAGACAATATATTTATTCTATATCCTGTGTTATGTAGGAGATCAGACTTACATCATTTGTGGTCCCTTCTGGCCTTAGAATCTATGTATCTATTCCAGCAGTGACAAGAACCCTGGGATCTGAAGAACATATGTGTCCACTGTAAAAATTAGTACAGTACTGCAGTACAGTTTCATGTTTGCGAGGCCAGACATATGACTGCTGACAAATAATCTTTTTTCCCTCAATTATCCAGAAAAACTTTGGGTACAGAAGGGTTGGAGCTGCAAGGGCAAGCACCAGTCTGTTCATTTCAGGGAGGGCCAAGAGATTCGACTGTCCCAAAATATTCATAGACAAGTTCAGCTCCCAGACTACTGCACTGGGCAGCACAGAATGGGGAGGAGGTGAACATCCCGCAGTACTATAGAAACAGGTGCAGGACTATTTAGAAAGATTGGACATACACAAGCCCATGGGGCCAGACTCAATGCATCCGAGGGTGCTGAGGGAGTTGGCTGATGTGATTTCAGATCCATTGGCTATTATCTTTGAAAGCTCGTGGCAATTGGAGGAGGTCCCAGATGATTGGAAAAAGGCAAATATAGCGCCCATCTTCAAGAAAGAGAAGAAAGAGGATCCAGGGAACTCCAGAACTGTCAGCCTCACCTCAATCCCTGGAAAAATAATGGAGCAGGTCCTCAAGGAATCCATTTTAAGGCACTTGGAAGAGAGGAAGGTGATCAGGAACAGTCAACATGGATTCACAAGGGCAAGTCATGCCTGACCAACCTGATTGCCTTCTATGAAGAGGTGACTGGCTCTGTGGATGTGGGGAAAACGGTGGATGTGATATACCTTGACTTTAGCAAAGCTTTTGATACAGTGTCCCACAGTATACTTATCAGCAAGTTAAAGAAACATGGGTTGGATGAATGGACTATAAAATGAATAGAGAGCTGGCTAGAACATCGGGTTCAAAGGGTAGTGATCAAAGGTTCCATGTCTAGCTGGCAGCCACTAAAAAGCAGAGTGCCCCAGAGTTTGGTCTTGGGGCCGGTTTTGTTCAACATCTTCATTAATGATTTGGAGGATGGGGTGGATTGCACCCTCAGCAAGTTTGCAGATGACACTAAGCTAGGGGGAGTGGTAGACACCCTGGAAGGGAGGGATAGGATAAAGAAGGACCTAAAACATTGGAGGATTGGGCAAAAGAAATCTGATGAGGTTCACCACGGACAAGTGCAGAGTCCTGCACTTAGGACGGAAGAATCCCATACACAGCTACAGACTGGGAACCAACAAGTTAGGCAGCAGTTCTGCAGAAAGGGACCTGGGGGTTATAGTGGATAAGATGCTAGATATGAGTCAGCAGTGTGCCCTTATTGCCAAGAAGGCTAATGGCATATTGGGCTGCATTAGTAAGAGCATTGCCAGCTGATCGCGGGAAGTGATTATTCCCCTCTATTTGGGATTGGTGAGGCCGCATTTGGAGTACTGTGTCCAGTTTTCAGCCCCCCACTACAAAAAGGATATGGACAAGTTGGAGACTGTCCACTGGGGGGCATCAATAATGATTAGGAGGCTGGAGCACATGACTTATGAGGAGAGGTCAAGGGAACTAGGCTTGTTTAATCTTCAAAAGAGAAGAATGAGGGGGGATTTGATAACAACCTATAACTCCCTGAATGGGGGTTCCAGGAAGGATGGAGCTAGGCTGTTCCCAGTGGTAGTAGATGACAGAACAAGGAGCAATGGTCTCAAGTTGCATTGGGGGCGGTCTAGGTTGGATATTAGGAAAAAGTTTTTCACTAGGAGGGTGGTGAAGCACTGGAATGAGTTACCTGGGGAGATGTGGACTCTCCATCTTTAGAGGTTTTTAAGCTGCGTCTTGACAAAGCCATGGCTGGGATGATTTAGCTGAGGTTGGTCCTGCTTTGAGCACGGGGTGGAGTAGATGACCTCCTGAGGTCCCTTCCAACTCTAATCCTCTATGTTTCTATGATTAGCTTTATCTTTGGCATCTCCTTTTGATATTTTTTTCCAAATGATTGCCTGTAGCAAGGATAAGTGCTCCACAAAACAGTTAAAAATACAGGAATCCTTGTACAAGGTGATTGCCACTCTAAAGTAAACATTCTACATCTGCTATGTGTTATACAATGTGGAGTAAACTAAGTATCTGGTGCAAGAAAGCCAGGTATCTGGAACAAGTGAGCTGTTCTGATAGCTTGCTTTGCCTTTGGATGACTTGGGTAAAGGGCTTAACAAAGTATAGATCAGTAATATGCCATATCCAAAAAATATACCTCATGATTATAAGGTGTAAAAGATCAGAGACCCCGGGCCAAAGTCTGATATTGCGACCTTTGTTTAAATCTAGTGAAAAGTCATTCAGAAATGGAGTAACTCCAGATTTACATGAACAAATCTAGCATTAGAACCTGTCTCCAGATGTGTATGTACTGCATCCTCTTTTACCTCCGTACTTTTTACCCAGGATTTTACCCATCTCAGGATAGTTTATAGAGGGGAGTTTGGGTTTTTTAATATACCTATCAGCACTGGTGAGGCCACATCTGGAGTTTTGTGTCCAGTTTTGGGCCCCCCACTACAGAAAGGATGTGGACAAATTGAAAAGAGTCCAATGGAGGGCTACAAAAATAATTAGGGGGATGGAGCACATGTCTTATGAGGAGAGGCTGAGGGAACTAGGCTTGGTTAGTCTACAGAAAAGAAAAGTGAGGGGAGATTTGATAGTGGCCATTCACTCCCTGCAGTGGGGTTCCAGAAAGGATGGAGCTAGGCTGTTTTCACTGATCACAGATGACAGAACAAGGAGCAATGGTCTCAAGTTGCAGTGGGGAGGTCTAGGCTCGATATTAGCAAAGACATTTTCACTAGGAGGGTGGTGAAGCACTGGAATGAGTTACCTAGGGAGGTGGTGGAATCTCCATCCTTGGAGGTTTTTAAGGCATGACTTAAGAAAGTCCTGGCTGGGACGATTTCGTTGATTTAGCTGGGGTTGGTCCTGCTTTGATAAAAGGGCTGGACTAGACCTCCTGAGGTCCCTTCCAATCCTCCCATTCTATGATTCTATGATGCTATATCATGAGAGTAATGTATTAGGTGTAGCGACTTTGTCAGGTTTGATAGAAGTTGCTGAAACATAGTAAACCAATGCTGTGTCACAAAGACTTCATCATGTGTTGGTGGACTCTGTCATACCCAAGTCAAAGCAGTTTGGTAGGCTGTCCCAGAACCAAGGCAGAGTCACCAATGCAAATTGTTGTGGCATTGTCTTGATCCAGCCTTAAGTGGAAGCTCATGGTTGATTATTAGAAAAGCCCTCCTTCTTGCTGCCCTTCCTGATACCCAGACACACTTTTTAATGAAATATTAATTACCCATGTTCAATGTAAAAACCCTGTGCTACTGCCAGATCCAGATTCAGCATTAACAATTATTAAAGAGCACCCCCATATTTGTCACACACATACAAAAAGAAATCATAGCACTGCAAATTAATAATACTACATCCATGCCAGAACATCTGTTCTTGGACCTATATTAATCATCCTACGGTATCAACAACAATGATCAATCTAGTCTCATCTATCTAAATTTTTATAATACGCCCTGCTGAGTGCCCTATAGCACGTCTGTTTAGGAGCCAGTGTTATTCCCTTCTGACATGTAAGAAGTCCTTTTCAATACTTAAAAAAGTTTTTTCCATTTATTGCTTCACAGCTTTTGCTGAAGATCCTGCTGCTGTTTTTAGATAGGCAGCAGAGTTGGATGAGCCTGAGGTCTGTCTCCCATTATACTCCATTATATATGAGATATAAATTTAGATTGTATCTTACATTTATAATACACTCATCTTTTGTCAAAAGTGTGACTGGATTCTGTTCCAATAACTTTTCTCTTGAATAAAATATTGATCTGAAAGGTAATGAAAAAAACATATGGTTGCACCTAGGAACCCCAGTCAAGGATCACTGCTTTAGAGTTAGACACCGTACAGGCAGGTAACAGAGACAGTCCCCACCCCAGAGAGCATCCAATTTAGGTGTCAGAATGAAACAGGTTGAGAAGACAGACAAATGTGATGGGGATAGGAGGATGAGGTAACATAAATGAATAGAGTTTACGAGAAAAAGACATTTCAGCTAGCCAAACCACATCCAGATGACAGAAATTTATAGATCACAGCAAAGATAGGTTTTAAGAGATTTTGAGGAGAATAAATTGTCAGCTTTACTGTCAGGATCCTGTCAACTGCAGTCAGGATCAAGGGTCAGAGGAGGGTCAAACCTAAGAGCATCAGAGGAGTTTGTAGTCAAGTTCCAGGCCTGGGTCAATACCAAGCATTAGAGTTTGTGTCAGATTTCAGGGTCTAGGTGAGGAGGCTCGGTCCAAATCAGACCGAAGTCAGAGGCAGAAATTCAAGAGCATGGAAAAGAAATGGTAATGGCAGCTATAGGAGATCCATGCTGTTGCCTGACACTTCTTGGAACACCCCTTTCTTTATATAGGGCGGGGAGCCAAACAGGAGCTGTGAGATTGATGCCTGTTGGACCTAGTGAGGTGAAATTTCCCATGGTCTGTGTCTGCAGTGGGTCATGAATAGTAGAGCACAAGCTAGTTGCAGCTGCCATTGCATGGCAGTGTGGAGGTATGTCCTGCCTGGAAACTCTGCAGGCTCACGTTCCAGACCTGCTGGGCCTCACACTTGTCCCCCCTTCTAGGAGCATCCTCCACTGGCCTGTTTGTCTCCATGGGTCATGTGGAAGTCTGCCATTAAGTCAAGGGCATAGATTTGAGACGCTGGCTCCCAAGATTGCTCTTGAAGGCCATAGTGCTCTCAGTCTACATGGTACAAGAGGGAGCCACATTTGATTTCGGAGTCCAGTATCTCATGGGCTTTGTACTTTTCATGTCCTTGGACCCACACTAGATAGGACAGCGGTTGAGCCTGGTGAGCAAAGGGATTGTTGGTGTAGTGTTTTCACAAGGATACGTGGAACACTTGGTGGATTTTGTGCGATCTGGGTAACTGAAACCTCATGGTCACTGGCTGATAGAATTTTGGGTATTGAGGTATTGGTAACCTAGTTTACAACAAGTCTGGTCAGTGCAGAGCTATTGGGCTTAGAGCCACATTTTTGGCTTGATGGTGAATGTTTAGCTTTCTGACTATGTGCTTGTATCTTCCTTGGCCTTGTACAGATGTGCCTCAAGTTTTTCTTGGACCTCATGGATCGGGTGCACTCAGTTAGTGACCATGATATTGGTGGACGTTTCAGGTACAGCCAGGTGGAGATGCGGGGGGAGTGTCAGTTTGCTTAGAATGGACTTTGCTCAGTGGAGCCTTCGTCAGCATTGCTATAAGCAAGCTCTGTTTGAAGCAGGAGGCTCAAGCAGTTGGCCTGGTGGAAATTCATGAAGCAGCACAGATATTGTTCTAATACGTTCTTGATTTGCTTGTTCGGATTGACAGTCAGTTTGTGGGTGATGGATGGTGGCTATATAAGCACAGACCCCGAACAATTCTAGGTTTTTGCTCCAAAATCATGATACAAATTCTGGACCCCAATCAGTTGTGACTTACTCCGAGAGTCCAGGAAGATGGATGATGTGATTCACAAGGAGCTGGGCCATTTCCTCTGTGGAAGGCAGGTGCCCAATGGGGATGAAGAGGGCCATTTTTGTCAAGTGGTCAACTACAGTGAGGACTACAGTGTGCCTATTACAAATGGGGAGCTCAACTCTAAATCCAGGGTCTAGATGGGGTATCAGAAAGCATTAGGGAGCTGAGGGTTATTGAGCACAGCATCTTTATGTGGGCACATGTCTTGGAGGACTCAACATATGAGTGGATTATCATGTGCACTTGGGGCCACCAGGTGGCTAGGCTAAAGACAGTCTATTGCTCTGCCCCAGCCTAGAGGCTTGGACTAAAAATTGCTTGTTCCTCTGCAATGCCCAGGGGGCCAGGGCCTATAGACTACTAATGAATGGTGGTTTTGCTGCTTGACGCAGAGAGGCAGACTAGGACCACAACCAACCATTACAATATAGCAATTAGTTAAAAATAAAAACAAAGTCTACCCAGCCCAAGAGGATAAATTAAGAGTAGTTAAATTACTCACAACATGAACGTACTTCCTCTAAGTCAAAAGTTGTCTTTTATTCAGGCAACACTCCTAATTATTGTGGTGCCTTCGATTTGGGCCCTTAGAAAGTTAGCTAAGTTGTTCTATGTTCATTGCACAACCCATTACCTTAACAAAAATACATTGCTTTCATGAAAAAGTGGATTCCCAGAGACTTGAAACATGTAGATTTCTGCAGACAGAGAGTGATTCTTGTGTGCTTGAGTTAATTAGGGCATTTCTGTCTCTGATTAAATATGTAAAACAAAGCTTGCATAGAAATTTCTTTATTAAGGTTGTCAGAAATTTCTTTGAAAGATAAAAGATATGCAATAGCTTTATAGGTTTTGGAAAAATGCTAGTGAATTTAATGCTGGTGAAAAGCATAATAGTGACAGCTTTGGAAGCTGAAGTCTTTGGTCCATGGTATCGGTACAGCATGGGCAGTAGGAGTGCAAGGTTCGAGCCCAAGTCCCAGCAATACAAATGTCGCTGTTACAGTCAGAGCTGTGCAAACTTCCTTGAACAAGGCTGTTTGCCTTAGGTCACCTTAAAGTGGTCATGGAGGTTGTGGTGCGAGATTCACATGTATTCTATGGAGTTTTCCAGTGTGGACCCAAATCTGCCACTCTTATTTGGGCAGTATCTTATTCCAAATAATTATGTTGGAGTGTGGTAAAACTGGACCCTTATATTTTGCTGTGTCTCAACAGGAATTTCAAAACATAATTGAAGAGAGACCCTTTTCTGATGCCTCTTAGTAATAAACTGAGAGCACCCAGACACTATGAAATATAGTTTTCCTGTGCTTAGAATCTACCTGCATTGCAGAAATCAAGCTGCTTGAAGGATGCAAGTATTTGTTGGTTTGAGTTAGACTGTGGCAGCCCCAGGCAGAGACTCGAGGAGGGGAAAGTGTAAGAAGCCTTCACCTACCCCTCAAACCCTGTACAGGGACCCAAATGTCTCTGCTTGCAACAGACTTTGAGATATACCCCATGGTTGCAAACCAGTCATACATCTCCACCAGTGGCAGTAACTGCAGGCTCTGTGGTATAGATAGGTCACTGGCATTCACTGTTGTTGTGGCCAGAATGTTGTCTAGAACTGTTCTGAGAAGTAAAGCCTCCATCAGTCTGATGGGGAGCAAATGTTTGATACTAACCTCCTTACAGGATGTGGGGCGGAGGATGCTCTCCCTTCCCACATGCACACACCTGGCCAGGCATGGAGAGGAGCGCACGCTGTACCTCTTTAAAAGGTGTCAGAGCTGTCATGGCAGTGTGCTCCCAGGGAGTCTCTGTCTGAATTAATCAGAATTCCTCCTAAGAGTCCTAATGCACTACTGAAGTCAGTGAGAGCGGCATCCTTGATTTCAGTACCACTCTCACCAAGCTTTGAAATGACCACTTCCTCCTGACCAGATCTCAAGGCCTATGCTCCATCTTCATCCTTCTAGATCTCTCAGCTGCTTATGACACTGTGCCTCATTCCCTCCTGTTTGATATCTTGTCCTCCCTTGGCTTTGGTGACATAGTTCTCTTCGGATTGGTCTCTTATTTCTGTGGTCACTTCTTCAGCGTCTCTTTTGGCAAGCCAGGGACATCCACAGCAGGAAAAATATTAGGGCTTTCTGCGCCTATGGTGCAAAGGCAACAGAATCAGGCCAGAGAATCTGGCCCAGCCTTGCAGAGGTATGTTGGGAGAATAACTTCACTGAGCTATAGTACTTAATGTTAGTGGTCACTAAATGTGTGGAGTTGAGCCGGGGACAGTACAGTCACATTGCCAACCTATGCAGATCATTTAAGGCTGGATTTGCTGAAGCAATTTCTTGTTCAAGTTCTTTTTACTGTTTAACTGGATGTGGCTTATTTGGCAGCAGAGCTCCTGTCTTTCACACGGGGGGAAACAAATGACTGTAAACATTTCATAATTGGAAAGTTTCATTTCAAAACATGTTTATTTTGATAGAATAATTTTTACACTTGGGGAGTTCACCAGTATGAAACACTGCAAATTGGTCTCTCAGCGGTTGCCATTCTGCGTGGTATAAAATGTTTCTCCACAATAATTAATGCCCAGGGACTGGGTGATCAGTGTATTCTTACTATTGGGTTATTACTGTGATACACAGAAACACGCAACAAGGCCTGAGCCATGATTTAAATAGATGATCAGTTAATTGCATTTTGGCCTCTGGGGACACATGGAGGAATACGTTGGGGGTTTTAAACCACTGCCATGGTAGGAACCTGTGGGAGGCTCTGCCCCAGTAGTTGTGGCTGGAGGCATTCTGACTGCACAGGATACTGGCCGGCAGATTATCTCAGAGAAAGCCTATGAACAAGTAGTAATTTGTAAACCCTTTAGAAAGATGCATCATGCGCTTCTCTCTGCACCAGTCCTCATGAGTGTGGCTGCGCTGCCCCCACCCTGTAGGACTAGCACAGATGGTGACACTAATGTTCCTGCCCCTTTTTCCTTCAGTAAAATAAACAGAACGAGTTAAGATTCACCTTTTATAAATGCTTGATAAAACCCCCATCCTCTTTCCATTGACTACAAGAGACTTCTGGTCAGGCCTTTGCTGCCAAAATGGCTGTTGATCTCATGTTGTGTTTTGCAGAACAGTAATTATTAAGAATTAAATTGAGATGACCAAACTCATTTTTCTTGTGGCCCAGAGTACAACATGAATGCACATCTGCAGAGGTGATGGCCTAGAGCAGCAGTAATGTATAGTTATAATAGGACACCTGTATTTTATTCCTTCCCGCCATCTTAGCCAATGTCCTAAGACACCATGACATTGCTATTCCTAGCTCTGCCAATCGCTGGCTGTGCGGTTTTTGGTAAATCAGTATCATTCAGATTTTGCAAACCATTCAGAGCCCACACACAAATAAGAGATTTACACTTATGGCATGTCTGCGCTGCAACTGAAAACATGCGGCAGGCCCATGCCAGCTGTCTTCATAGAATCATAGAACATTAGAGTTGGAAGGGACCTCAGGAGGTCATTTAGTCCAACCCCCTGCTTAAAGCAGGACTAACCTCAGCTAAATCATCCCAGCCAGGGCTTTGTCAAGTCACAGCTTAAAAACCCCTAAAGATGGAGATTCCACCACCTCCCTAGGTAACCTATTCCAGTGCTTCACCACCCTCCTAGTGAAAAACTTTTTCCTAATGTCCTAGACCTCCCCCACTGCAACCTGAGACCATTGCTCCTTGTTCTGTCATCTGCCACTACTGAGAACAGCCTCGCTCCATCCTCCATGGAACCCCCATTCAGGGAGTTATAGGTTGTTATCAAATCCCCCCTCATTCTTCTCTTTTGAAGATTAAACAAGCCTAGTTCCCTTGACCTCTCCTCATAAGTCATGTGCTCCAGCCTCCTAATCATTATTGATGCCCCCCACTGGACAGTCTCCAACTTGTCCATATCCTTTTTGTAGTGGGGGGCTGAAAACTGGACACAGTACTCCAAATGCGGCCTCACCAATCCCAAATAGAGGGGAATAATCACTTCCCGCGATCAGCTGGCAATGCTCTTACTAATGCAGCCCAATATGCCATTAGCCTTCTTGGCACCCAGGGCACACTGCTGACTCATATCCAGATTCTTATCCACTGTAACCCCCAGGTCCTTTTCTGCAGAACTGCTGCATAGCTCGTCGGTCCCCAGTCTGTAGCTGTGCAGAGGATTCTTCCATCCGAAGTGCAAGACTCTGCACTTCTGAACCTCACCAGATTTCTTTTGGCCCAATCCTCAAATTTGTCTAGGTCACTCTGTATCCTATCTCTGCCCTCCAGGGTATCTACCACTCCCCTAGCTTAGTGTCATCTGCAAACTTGCTGAGGGTGCAATCTACCCCATCCTCCAAATCATTATTGAAGATGTTGAACAAACTTGGCCCCAGGACCAACCCTTGGGGCACTCTGCTTGTTAGCGGCTGCCAGCTAGACATGGAGCCATTGATCACTACCCTTTGAGCCCGATGATCTAGTCAGCTTTCTATCCATTTTATAATCCATTCATCCAACCCATACTTCTTTAACTTGCTGATAAGAATACTGTGGGAGACTGTATCAGAAGCTTTGGGCTAGTGGGGCTCGGGCTAAGGGGCTGTTTAACTTTGGTGTAGACATTCAGGCTCAGGCTGCAGTCCGAGCTCTGGGACCATCCCACCTTGTAGGGTCCTAGAGCCCAGGCTCCAGCCCAAGCCTGAACATCTATACTGTGGTTAAACAGCCCCTTAGCATAAGCTCCATGAGCCCAAGCCACTTGGCACCTGCCAGCAGGGGGGCTACACCTGCAGTGTAGACACATCCTTGCACATACTTACCATATGTACATGCAAAATTCCCATTTAGCTTGGCACATACATCAGTCAGGCATGTGGAAAAGCAGACACGTCTCTACCCAGATGTTTGTACTTATTTTTTACCGTCCATCCAAACAGATATTACACCCCACATTTTCAAAGTATTATTAAGGCATTGACTCTTCTAATGTTATTCAATATAAAAGATGGATGTAACAGTTAAGGATATATGCTACAGTAAATTTAGAAACTAACGTCCATCGGATGTTTTATTTTCGTTAGTCTTTTCCTAAATCAGACTTTGTTTTAGAGAACCTGATTGGAGCGGGGAGGGAATAATTGAACATTATATGACATTAATAGTGTTTGAGTAATGGCTGCCGTCTTGTCCATGTTAAAATGGGAGTTTCTGGCCGTATCAGTTAATATTAAAATTTCAGATTTTCTAGGTGGTAGGAAAACACCAGTTTTTAATTTAAAGTATAAAATACACCAGATGCTTTGGTTATCTGATTTTAGTCAGACCTCGTGATTAGTTTTTTGTAAATCTCTTCTCAGTTAACAGTTCATATAGAAATTAATGAACAGGTGACTTATGAATGAGCAAAATAATTTGATTAATAAATTATTCATGTGTACATTTTTAGCTTTATAAAAATTACATCAGATGTCTTCATTTTGGGATTATTTCTGGATGACATGCTGATTACTAAAATGAGCACTAAGGTGGAGGGGAGATGAGGACTGTGGCAGGGTGTGGGTTCATCCTTTATTAACCTCCAACAGCTGGTGCATTCAGATCTTTTGGCATAAGTGTCAGTGCCTACACATCCAGTGAAAAGGTGGGGAAAGGTGCACCAAACACCTTGAAGCCCAGCTGCTTTTATGCATTGCACTGTAGATACAGGACCTATAAATTGGTCCCCAGATGATTTGCCTCAAGTTAACTTGTGCGGAGGGGTTCCCTGTGCAATGGATGATGTTGAGGAGGAGGAAGATCAACCAATTCTCCAAAAGAAATAGCATTTAATGTGCACTCTGGACCAGAATGAGAACACTATATAACTGAAGTGTTTGTTCATTGAAAGTGGGCAGAATTCAGACCAGTCAGTTTTTATGCTACCGGATGAATCTGCATCCCTGAAAAATGTTTTCAGGCCAGGTTTTATCTTTTGAATTGTGATGAAAGGAGATAGCAAACATCCTCAGCCTGAGGGAAGGGAAAGCCTTACAACTTTGTCCACACTTAGGAAGGTTACCAGTTGCTGATGACTAGTTTTAGCCATAACTTGAGCAGGGGTTGAAAACAATTTAACTGCAAGTTAAGCCTTATCATAAATTATTATTATAAATTAAGCCTCTGTGGAAACCCATTGATCAGCAACAGGTACATTTCCTAATGTAGACAAAGCTCCAGACTGGAGTATTTATAGAATGATCAGGTTAATAATTTAATCCATCAGCAACTATTTCTCATGTGTGCATATACAGGAGAAAAGAGTGCCGTGCAATTAATGGGTAGTGACACAGGAAAGGTGGAACTCATCAGAAAATCCTCTCATCTAGGACAAGGTTTCTCAGTGAGTGGGTTGGGACCCAAAACTGGGTCATTTGAATGTTTCAAAGGCTCATGTGGCAGTTCCAGTGGCTCCTGTCTTTGGGAGCCTGGGTAGGCCAAATGTGAGTGAGCAGCACTGCTAACCCCATGAGCCAGCTCACAGCTTCACTACACAAACTTGGTCCAGTCGGTGGGGCGGGGCCAAATCTGAGCCATGCTGCAACCCTGGAGGCTGCAATGCCTAGAGTGAAGAGCCACGCCCAGCCAGCTCCACAGCACAGGAGCTGCAGAAGCCACCACTGTG
This sequence comes from Mesoclemmys tuberculata, assembly GCA_007922155.1. Lineage (NCBI taxonomy): Eukaryota > Metazoa > Chordata > Testudines > Chelidae > Mesoclemmys > Mesoclemmys tuberculata. The sequence goes on along the minus strand of ML675720.1, from coordinate 412,947 downwards.
GGGTGACTGCTGGGCAGGACGCAACCCCCAAGCCCCTGGGGGCAGGATCTGACTGAAGCCACCCAGGGCTTCCACCCCCAGGCGATTTACAGGGTCACGACAGGCCATAAACACTTCCATATGGGTCCTGAGCCCAAACAGCTTGAGAACCACTCGTTTAGGGTATGTTTCACTAGAGTGAGGGAGAGTAGAAAGCCAAATTTCAAGCAGTATTGGCTTTCTCATTGTGAAAATATCACTGCACCACTGAAAACTATGTTACAGTGTTGTGAGGTTGATCAAAATGTCTGGCAAGTGAAAAGTTCACTACGGCAAATCCCGGTGAAACAGCAATAGCAAAGAATCCTTGATTAGTTTTTTTTATTATCCACCCTTTTGTTGGATACAGTATTTTGCGTTTCCTGACCTGTCCATGAACATTCAGGAGATCAAAATGTCCCCCATTGAAAAGAAGGCATTGCAAATGCTATTGAAGTAAATCTGAGGTTTTATTGGAACAAATGTTCACTAATGCTTTTACGACTAGTCCTTTTCCAGTGAAAGAGCCTTAAACAGCTGTGCTCTAAACATCTGTGTATTGGCAACGCACACAGAATACACAAGCAAGCAACTGTCTTATGATCACCCCTCCCAATATGTAGCCAAATTTCACTCAATAGCCAGTCATGATCCACTCATCTGGGGGTTCCCAGTGCCCTTATATGTCACAGTCATACAGGATGTGATATCTTGCAGCTTGTTAGTGTACTGCAGTCCGAAGTTGATTCGCAAACAGCATTGTTTTTCATTTAATTAAATAGGTAAAACTAGCTACTTCCTTTAACCCTATTAAGCCTATCACATTGTCCAATACCCCTAGGTAACAAAATTTAATGTATCACACACTGGCACCTGTGTTTCCTCTTCCCTCCTTATGTCTCTTACATTTTATCTCTCATGCCCAAGTTATAACTTATTTATGACCTTCCCTGTTTGTGCAAATGGTCAGTATAAATTCGCTGGTCAGAGCTTATCCTATCTATCACTTGTTGGGTCTTTCTCTGTATCCTTCCCAAAACTTCTCAGCGCCTGGGTGTCTTTACAATCCTTGGTGTCTATACCTCTTGTTAGGGACATTCCTGAGGGTGGGGCGCTTTATCAGCAACAGAGCATTTTTTTTTCAATTTTAGCACTGAACTCCCTGAACTCCAAGGCTGGTCATGGCTAGTTTAATATGGGGGTGGGTTTGGTGTCAGACCAACAGACTTACACATCATCATCTGGGTAGGTCTTGGTGACAAATGCAAAGTTAAGTGCCTTCTCCATGGTCAGATCACAGATCTGGATGTTGGCTTTCTTTATGAATAAACTGCCACTCACAACCATTGATTCCCATTATTCAGTCCTTTCCTGGGATACTTGTAAGTGGGTATGTAGGGATCAGCCATAAGTGCTTGTTCCTGGCATCTTGTTTGCCCATAGTTCTTTTTATACCAGGCTTCTTCCTTCCAGCTAAGATTGTAGGATGATGAGCTAGGGGATGTTAGTTCCTAGGTGAAGTTATTCTCCAGAAGTTTCAGTTTGGTAACAGCTTGAGTACTCCTGGGAATCGTGTTGGTCTGTTGGTTCCCAAAGGGTGTAATTAGACAGTTGTAAAGCTGGGTGATGGGTTTAAGAGATTGATTTTCCTTTGATGGAGGCTGGGATTGAGAATTCCAACAGGAATCTTTCGGAAGTTCTAGATTATGAAGGGAGAATATTACATTGACAATAGAGTAGTGTAGAAAAGTTCTCTCTGCTGTTGAAACATCCCACTTTTACGGTATTTCATCTTGTTGAAAAGGAAAATCATATATAAATAATTAAGTCAACAATCAGATAAAAAACATTAGCTGGACCAGGTTAATCTATAATTTAACTTAAATTTGCTTACTGTGTTAAAGCATCTGTTATTGCTGCATTATCGCTGTATTGCTATACACCATTTACAATGTGCATAGCATTGCTAAACTGTTTTGCCAACATGGAGGTAAAAATTAACAAACGAATGGCAGCAAACAACATAAAGGCAAGAAAAATAAAACGCCTGCTCCTAAGCAACCAGAGGAGGTAGCGAACAGGAGCAGCTAAAGGGAGTTTTGCGAGGGAGTTTAGAGGGGAAGTGGGATAAAAGTTGTGGATCCCTCGAGACATCTAGGCAGACTAATGCGTAGTTCCAGGATGGAGCTGGCGCTTGTGGTACATGTAGATGCCAATGACCTAGCGAAGGGTAGGAGCGAGCTCCTGGCGCTTGTGGTACATGTAGATGCCAATGACCTAGCGAAGGGTAGGAGCGAGCTCCTGGCGCTTGTGGTACATGTAGATACCAATGACCTAGAGAAGGGTAGGAGCGAGCTCCTGGCGCTTGTGGTACATGTAGATGCCAATGACATAGCGAAGGGTAGGAGCGAGCTCCTGGCGCTTGTGGTACATGTAGATGCCAATGACATAGCGAAGGGTAGGAGCGAGCTCCTGGCGCTTGTGGTACATGTAGATGCCAATGCCATAGCGAAGGGTAGAAGCGAGGTCCTGGAGGCCAAATTTAGGCTGCTAGATAAGAGATTGAAGTCCAGGATCTCCATGGTCATATTCTCTGAAATGCTTCCAGTTCCATGTGCAGGGTCAGTTAGACAAGCAGAACTGCAGGGTCTGAATGCATGGATGAGATGATGGTGTAGGGAGAAGGAGTTTAGATTTATTAGGAACTGGGAAACCTTTTGGGAAAAGGGGATCCTATATAGGAAAGATGGGCTCCACCTAAACCAAGAGGGAACCAGATTGCTGGCACATAAAATTTAAAAGATCGTAGAGCAATTTTTAAACTAAGAGCTAGGGGAAAGCCAACAGATTCAGAGGAGCATGTGGTTCCTTAGGGGAGGAACTATTAATGGAGATTCTCTATATCTTAGTAAAGGGAAGAGGATGGAAGAGGATAAAATATGGGTAGGATCCGATGAGAAACAGTCAAATAAAAAATAATCTCATTCAATTACATCACATAATGGGAGACAGCTAAACAGTGACAATTTTTAAGTGCTTATATACAAATGCTAGAAGTCTAAATACTAAGATGGGTGAACTTCAGTGCTCAGTATTAAATGAGGATATTGATATAATTGGCATCACAGAAACTTGTTGGACTGAGGATAATCAATGGGACACAGTAATAACAGGGTATAAAATATATCAGAAAGACAGAATCAGTCGTACTGGTGGGGAAAGAGCATTATATGTGAAAGAAAGCATAGGGTTAAATGAAATAAAAATCTTAAATGAATCAAGCTGCGCCACAGAATCTCTATGGATAGTAATTCCATGCTTCAATAATAAGTATATAGCAGAAGGGATATACTACTGACCATCTGATCAGAATGGTGATAGCGACTGTGAAGTGCTCAGTGAGATTAGAGAGGCTATAAAAAAATTGTCAGTAATAACGGAGGATTTCAACTATCTCCATATTGATTGAGCACATTTCACCTCAGGACATGATGCAGAGATAAAGTTTCTGGACACCTTAAATGACTCTTGGAACAACTAGTCCTGGAACACACAAGAGGAGAGGCAATTCTTGATTTAGTCCTAAGTGGAGTACAGAATCTGGTCCAAGAGGTGAATATAACTGAACCACTCAGTAATAGTAACCATAACATCATAAAATGTAACATACCTGGGGGAGGGAGGAGAACACCAAAGCAGCACACCCCAGTAACATTTAATTTCAGAAATGGGAACTACACAAAAAGGAGGAAGTTAGTTAAACTGAAATGAGGGTAGAGAAAAAAGGGCATCCTTTAAAAAGTGGAAGTTAAATCCTATTGAGGAAAATAGAAAGGAGCACAAACGCTGACAAGTGAAGTATAAAAATATAATTAGGAAGGCCAAAAATGAATTTGAAGAATAGCTAGCCAAAGACTCAAAAAGTAACATCAGAAAGTTTTTCAGTACCTCAGAAGCAGGAAGCCTGCTAAATAACCAATGGGGCCACTGTATGGTATGTAACCTATCATTTAAATCAGCTTCTGTACCAGATCACTGGAGGATAGCCAGTGTGATGCCAATTTTTAAAGAAGGCTCTAGAGGCAATCCAGGCAATTATAGGCTGGTAAGTCTAACTTCAGTACCAGGCAAATTGGTTGAAACTATAAAGAACAGAATTATCAGACACATAGACGAACACTATTTGTTGGGGAAGAGTCAACAAAACTTTTGTAAAGGGAAATCATGCTTCACCAATCTACTAGAATTCTTTGATGGGGTCAATAAGTGTGTAGACAAGGGTGATCCAGTAGATATAGTGTACTTAGATTTTCAGAAAGCCTTTGACAAGGTCCCTCGCCAAAGGCTTTGAAGCAAAGTAAGCAGTCATGGCTTAAGAAGGAAGGTCTTCTCCTGGGTCGGTAACTGGTTAAAAGATAGGAAACAAAGGGTAGGAAAAAATGGTCAGTTTTCAGAATGGAGAGAGATAAATAGTGGTGTCCCCCAGGAGTCTGTACTGGGACTAGAACTGTTCAACATTGGCATTAGTGATCTGGAAAAAAGGGTAAACAATGAGATGGCAAAATTTGCAGATGCTATAAAACTACTCAAGATAGTTAAGTTCAATGCAGACTGCAAAGAGTTACAAAGGCATCTTACAAAACTGAGTGACTGGGCAACAAAATGGCAGATGAAATTCAATGTTGATAAAAGCATAGTAATGCACATTGGAAAATATAATCCCAACCTTATACGTAAAAGGAGGGTCTAAATTAACTGTTAACACCCAAGAAAGATATCTTGGAGTCATTGTTGATAGTTTCTGAAAATATCCACTCAATGTGCAGCAGCAGTCAAAAAAGCTAACAGAATGTTGGGCATTGTTAGGAAAGGGATCGATAAGAAGACAGAAAATATCATATTGCCTCTTTATAAATCCCTGGTATGCCCACATTTTGAATACTGTGTGCAGAGCTGGTTGCCCCATCCTAAAAAAGATACAATGGAATTTGAAAAGGTACAGAAAAGGGCAACTAAAATGATTCAGGGTATGAAAAAGCTTCCATATGAGAAGAGATTAATAAGACTGGGACTTTTCCTCTTGGACTAAGGGAGATATGATAGAGATCTATAAGATCCTGACTGGCGTGGAGAAAGTAAATAAGGAAGTGTTATTTATTTCTTCTCATAATACAAGAACTAGGGGTCACCAAATGAAATGAATAGGCAAGTGGTTTAAAATGAACAAAAGGAAGTATTGCTTCACACAATGCACAGTCAACTTGTGGAACTTCTTGCCAGAGAATGTTGTGAAGGCCAAGGCTATAATGGGCTCAAAAAAGAACTAGACAAATTCATGGAGGATAGGTCCATCAATGGCTTTAGCCAGATGGGCAGAGATTGCTGTTTGCCATATGCTGGAAATGGGCGATGACAGGATGGATGAGTTGATGATTACTTGTTCTATTCATTCCTTCTGAAGCACCTGGCATTGGCCACTGTTGGAAGACAGGATACTGGGCTAGATGGGCCATTGGTCTGACCCAGTATTGCCATTCTTATTTAATTATGTTCTTAAAAAAACAAATTGGTAAAAAAATTAAGTTACAGAGGAACTACACATTGTGTAAACAAATCCCTGTTAGTAATAGTCACAATTTGGGTGTCAGTAACACTGCATCCTAACTAAGGCACATGTTATTGAAAACAATCTTGTTCAGTGTCTGGGTACCAATACTATATCCTGACACGTTAATATTTAATAACTTGGTTACGATCCATTCAGTAGGTTATCTGAAAAACAGCATCTATAAAAAAAACAACAAAATCTGCGTCATCTGCTTGTATATCACAAAGCAATGCAATCGTTGGCGTATCATAGAGCAATGCAACCAATAAAACAAAAAAAGCTAGCCATTCCCGTTTCCTGCCCAGCAAAGCTTGCCAATGGGTAACAAGCAGCAGTAAGGGTAACCATAACATGGGTGGACAGTGCTGTACAGTAGCTAATCACAAATAATATATATATAAAGGCCTCGTTTGCAATGTCACTACTCCAAATTTCTGTTTTACTTCTTATATACATAGCACTGTGGGATATACTGTAATAATGCCTATCCTAGTATTTCAAAACACTCAGCCTACTGCTTATAACAGTACAGGTGGTAACTGTAACTGCCCTGATAAAAGAAGTCCTGAACCTAACATTGCCAGGCCCACCATAAAAAACTACAAATAATTAAACAATAAAATCTGTCCACCAGGCGTATTAAGGTCAGGGTCACCAGTGCTGTCAGGTGCTGGCTGTGTGTGTGTTTTCTCTGTGTGCTGCACCTGCTTTGGCTAGGTAGCCAGTACAGCGAACTCCAATCAAACTGCCCAATACATTTACAAACTCAAATTCAGTAGCAAAGGCGCTCGGATAGCTTTATTGTAGATGGAACATGGCGCTGGTTTCCTAAAATAATGTTTACCTTTATGCTAGTACACGTGTGTTTGTTACAATGAACCAGCTCAGTGAATGGTGGAATTTTTCATACCCTCCTAGGCCAGGCAAAAACACGCCCTTTAACATTTTTTTATACATTAATACAAATAAATTATGTATTGCACCTCTAACGTGGTTAGTTGCCACCCTTTGACGTGGTTAATTACCACTCTTTACCTTGCACATGCCGGATAATTAAAACATTTTTATTTATTATACTGTTATTCTAACATTACCTTTAGGAGGGTCTGTGCATCCTTATTTTTAAAAAGTATATTTGACCATTCTTGTTATCGGGCTGTTCTGGTGCCTTTCTGAAATATGTTTGCCTAAGTGTTCTGTGCTTAGTGCTTTTTAGAAATATGTGTGTTTTTGCAATACTAGCTCTGTTTTTGCCAAATTCTAATAACTTGCAAGAAGGCATGTTTGGTAACAGGGCCTGGCTTTTGCTCACAGCTAACTTTGTTTCGTATTAGCAGGGTTTAACTGCTACTTCAGTTTAGGCCCCAAGCCTTGGACCAAGCCTGTTATACTAGGCCTCATGTTTCAGGCTCTCATTTTCTACTGCAATCATTTGAACTGGAGTTAGCTATAATTTCAGTTTCAATACAGCACTGGATAGTTTACATTAAAAGTAAAACAAGTTTTTAAACAAAAAGAATATATGATTTTAAATGAGTTCAGACATAAACGATAGAAATAATTAAACGCAAATAAAACTGAAAAACACTTTCTGGTGGCTAAGAATTAACAAAACAAGCTACAACCTTTGTTCAAGATAGTTTTTTACCAATATACCTTCTGTGAAAATGGCTGACCACTCTTCTGGTTAGGATCTCCCACGAAGTCCAAAGTATCTGTTCCTTTGTCTTCTTAGGTGAAAGATCACTTGAGGTTCTTTGTCCCTCCCTTTGATAGTCCAGTGAAACTTTGAAATGGATTCGTCAGAAGGTTACCCACCAGATTAAAGTTTACTCTAGCTGTGAGAAAGGAGACATGGAGGCTGCTGGTGAAAGCAATACCATGTTGGTTTCTTCCCCTCTTGGTGTTTGCTAAAATGCAAACTGATTTGTTTCCTGCAATCTCCTGTCTCTGACAGAGTGCTGAGTTATCTCTTTCCCTTGTTAGCTTGATGGCGCTATTTACCTTTTATCTAAATTGCAGTCCCATTGTTTCTGTGAGACAGAACCTGCACAGTTCCTATCTTTAGCTTGTCCTAACAATTAGATCGTCTTTAGATAGTATTAGTTTAGTTTTTCGTTAGTTACTTACCTTTCCCCATTTACACAGTTTAAAAATTTTTTTCCTCATAGTGTAGAATAGTTTTTTTTTCCTCAGGGAACCTGCTTTTATGCCTGGTTTCCCAGGATTTAAAAGATGCATGTCCTGTAGAGATGCCATCCCACTCTCAATATGTCCAATGTCTAGGTGAGGGACACGTATTCCAAACGTGTACCCATTGTAAGAATTTAAAGTCCAGAGCCAGAAGGGATAGGGATGTCCAACTCAAACTCATTTTAAGGGAAAAGTTGTTGAGATCTGCCTTTGACCCATGCGGAAAAGAGTTCTCAGAGAGAACCAACAAAAAAGAAGAACTCAATGACAAAATTTCTGTTGGCAGTACCAATGGTGCCAAGATTAAGTACATTTGAGGCACCAGGTTCCTCTAGGACCACCTGTTTAGTGGCACTGAAAGACTCAACTTTCCGGTGCTAAGTTGAGAGTCAAAAAGAAACCGACCTCCTCCACTACGGCACCACTGAAACATGCAGCACAGAAACCAGTTTCACAGGTCAAACCAACTTCATGTTCACCAACTTCATGCTCACCTTGGCACCAACAATGGTTACGGCACCAACTGTGGTGCCGATGCTGACAGTGGCACTGATACCAGTGACGGAGCTGATCTTGACCTTGGCACTGACTCCAACTATGGCACCGATCACAACTACAGCACTGACCTTAACGACAGCACCAGCAGAAATTGCAGTACCGACGTCGGCACGGGGACAGAAACACACCTCAAAACATCATTCCTGCCATTAGAGAAATATACGTGAAATATCCACACCTCAGTCACCACTGCGCAGCACAGATACTTCCCCGGAGCACGTTGTACCTGACGAGTCTCTCTGTCCCATACCTTTTATCAGTGGAGATGAGGATGGGGGTGAGGAAAGAGTCTTCTCCTCCCAACATTCCTCACCTGCCAGACGAACTCCCGAATCTCCAAAATATAGATCATGTACCAGATATCATAGAAAATCATGCAATGGACCACCATGATTCCAGCCATCCATACCTGGGATACATGGTCCACCTGTACAAGTGGTTGCCAGGGGTTATTATTTTAATTTCACTTAAAATATTGTAACAATTTTGTTACAAAGCTCTTCTAAGAAGCAGGAGCTCCTTCAATTATTAAGCATCCTGCAGTAGTACATTTTGAATTCTACTATGCAGTCTAGCTGAGTAACCAATTACTTTCCAGTAAGATTCTCTATGTAGGGGGAAACACTCTCCCCTGTTCCCAATAGTGCTATTTATATCACCTGCTTATAACCCTGTACTGACAGGTTGACTATGGGAGCAGTAACAGCCTTTGGATTTGAATTTAGATCAGGTTCTTAGGAACCAGAGTCAGCGCTATCTGATGGCTATCCACAGTACCAGATATATGATTATTTGTTTCTCATAGTCCAGTTGCTGTTGAACAAGTATCTACAGCCCAAAGACCGCAATCATAACTGGCAATGAAAACTCAACTAATGGTACCACAAGTTAGAGTTGGAGCCTTAAGGGTAAGGTTGAAGTCCATTGAAAGGATGGCGTGAGAAAGTTCTTACAAGTGCTGCCTACTTCCTTTATTAAGGAAGGACCTTATTCTCCAAAGGCTTTCAAACTAGGATCTTTCACTTGAGAAAAAAGAAAGAAAATATATAAAAAAGAGAGAGTGTAATGTTTCCCCTGCTTTCTTCTATTCTGTACTTGTTTAATATTAGCCACTTAGCTTTATTTCTCAATTAAATTGTAGTATTCACAAAATGATCTATTTAACAAAAATAAGACATAACAGTTAAAGTTAGGGAGGGAGAAAACTCTGGGCCAGATTGTGGAGATATGACTCATAGCCAGCCTGTTTCACTGAATCACACATGTATTCAGTATACAGCCTCTGCCCATAAGTTACAGCTTTCTATTACTCTAAATCACCATGAAGTGAAGAGTAGAATACACTTCAGACTGTTAAAGAAGTGTGTCTGTGCAATTATGCAACAATGACAACGCAAATAGTACAAACTCATCTCATCGGACACACTCATCCCTTCTGACCGATATTAAAGACAATCCATGCCCTTCAGGCAACATTACTGCTTCTGTGTTATGGAAAAGAAATCTTATCAAAGATTTTCCAAGACTGAAGGCATCTTACATGTTAAGGGTTAAATATTGTCCTTGGACAAACACAAATCCAAATGACTTTAGAGGGCTCTGCTGTATTTTTTCTTTCTACTGCTCTCACAATGTTCACCTAATGTGGGGCTCTTCTCTCACTCTTCACAAATATTGCTATTGATGCTGTAAGAGTCTTCCCCAGTGCAATTTCTGTTTTCCAGCACCTCCCATTTGTATTGACTCTGTGAGATTTACAACTTCATTTGAATTTTTACCTATAAGTTTCTTTCTCCCTCTGCTATTAAAACATTTTAGGATACAGTTTGTACAAAATATGCAATACAAAATACAGTTCTAGTGTATTTGTACTCCCCCCTGTTTGTCCCTTTTCTTTAAGGTGGAAAGGCTAGTCTTGTGCTTACGGCACAGGAGATCAGTCTGTATTTAATTTCTGGTTCATAGATTTCTGTTTTATGAATTCAGATTTAAACTACAGTAATGTAGAAATACATAAGGACTCTGGGTGTTGATAGGTTTCTTAGGGAAACATTCCTTTCATAGAGCACAAGACAGTGATTTAGAAAGACACGCTAAGACGTGCAATAACAAGTCAACAAACTACCCGAGATTAACCCAAGCCACAAAATTTGGATCCAGATTTGAAAGCATCTGCAAACATTTGAGAGTGGAGATAGGGTTTGGGGCTGGTCCCGTATGTAAATAAGAAGTAAGAAAGAAAAATTCTTCTTGAGAATTTATTAGTGTTTGATTTAAGGATATTTATTTTGAATATTTTGACATGTGACGGTAACACTTTGTGTTTTAATGGTTCTAAAGCTTTCACTTTTTGAATTTCAACATCTACTGACATTAAATAATAATTGTCTGATCTGCCACCCCAATCCCTGACATTGTGAACATTTTAAGTTGATAAAAATAGAAAAAATGCTTAAAATAAAAATTAATATTATCTATCAAAATTACAAAGAAGTAAAAATTGAATTCTGCTAAACCTAATTATGTAGATCAAATAGGGCCAGCTGTAAAATTAAGATCCCAATTCTAGTGTCTCATCTCTGACTACAAATGGAAGTTGTTTACACTATTTGCTAATTAAAACACTTAGACATACATGAGTTTTATATACAGATCTGGAAATTAGTTCTTTGGATAACTGAAAAGAAAGTTAGTCTCATTCAAATAGACCATATGGTCTGCAGTTAAATACATAGTCATAAAACACATTCTGTTGATGCGCTGACATACTGTCCTTGCGAAAAGTGGAAATTTTCAACCCTCATTAAGTCCCTGGTCAGTTTAGCCCACATGCATTATTTGCTTCTGTGATATTAGTATGGGCTTAAGTTTTCAAAGCATAACCTTACATTCGCTATGTCTTTTAGGATTGGAAGAGGATAATCTTTTCCTCACATATGTTTGCAAAAGATACAGTCCAAGCTCTTGCACTTCCTATCGAAGAATACACTTACTGCAGCATTGGAAAGTGAAAAAATCTGACAGGGAAGCTACTGGAAGAGATTAAATGGGATCCCATAGCAGGGTGTTACATCTATAGACTCTCTTCAAATCCTACATAATTCTTGGAAAGAGAAAATGAGAGGCACCCCCAAGTCTCCACCATGGGCAATAGTGAGATTGTCCTCTGCAAGGTAACATTTTCTACACTGATCGTCATAGTTCAGGGCAATTGCATGCATATTCCCTCTCTATAGTCCCTTGAAGGCACCTACTGTAGGCTCCTGGCTCCTCAACCATCACCTCTCTTGGGCTGAGACCCAGGTCTCTCTCCCTTCTGCCCAGGCTTTTTTCAGGCTGCTCTGTTCTCTGCCTACACTATGATATATCCCCAAGCAAGGTGACTAAACAAACCACCATCTTTGCTTTCTTTCAAAAGGCTATGAACAACTATAATTGCAAGCAGTCACCAGTTACCACAGACAGCTCTTTATAAGCAAGCATATTTATTCTTAAGGTGAAAGCATTACAGAGAAAACATATAAAAACAATACAAGCATTTATGTGTATGCTAAAAAGCTTACCATGGTCACCCCAACTCCAGCCTTGGCTCTGGTAGATGATCAGTCCTTCAAAACCCACAACTGGGTTTTCCCTGTGGTTACAAGCTCATAACTGTCTCAGATTCAGAACCAAAGCCACCAAGAATAGTTTAAGTCTTTGATCTTGGCCTCATGTAACAGGTGATCAGCAGACACCTCCCCCTAGATATTTTCCAGGAAAACCTCTTAACCACGTTTTGTTCCAATAGTAGATTCTTGTCTGGCACATTGTTCAGCATAGTCCTTTGAGCCCCTCAGGTCTCACCTCCGTCACCTCTCCCTCCTCAAGTGCTTACATACAATCTCTGCGCACAATAATATATAAACCACTCATTTATTACAATGGTCTGCATTTATTACAATGGACCCCAAAGGTATTTACACTTAATTCAATAAAGTCTCTTAAGGAGATTGCAGGAAACTTCCAAGTCTTTCACAGTGAGATTGTTGCAGGGTCGACTGAGGAAAGATTGAGCCGGGTGGAGTGATAAGAAGCGTTTAATCGATTACAGCCTCTAATCCGGTCATTCCACTTTGTTTCGTGACCAACAAAATGAGCCCCGAGTTAATTACTTTCACTTTACAACTTTTTATCTAAAATAATATGTAAATACACACACTTCTGCAACGCCCCATAAAACCCATATCTGGTGATATAAATGGTTATAAAATTAATATTAAAGGCTATGGGAGGCATATAATTATACACGCCCCTGTTTATTGTTTGTCACTTAACCTGCATGACATATGCATTTTTGCCATGAATTTGGCCATCTTGACAGCAGGAATAACCATAAATCTCCTTAATGAACCAACTGGAAGGGAAGAACAAGGGGGAAGATATCCCGAGTTTTCTTTAACAGGCATGCTGTCTGAAAAAAGCATTTCTTATCACCTTCTTTGTCCAGATGGTGAGGGGAGAAATAGAAGGGGGGGACATTATAACCCTGTTACCATGGTACCTATAGGACAGGTCATTTTGCCCTGCTTCTGTGTTTGCTTCGCCCCTCCCTAACTCCAAAGCTAGGAAGTTGTTGTGTAATTAGTGCATGATCATTGCTTGTGTAGTACATGACCTTCTTCTCCCAAGCCAGGAGTCCAATGGAGAACAATTCATGCCTAAAGCCTGGGCCCAATTTCCAGCCCCAGGAATGCGGCCCAACGCTGACATCTTTTGTTCCCGCACCCAACAGAGATCTTTGTGGCAGGACCCATTTCTTCCTCTATATTTGTACAGTTTTAAGTAAACTGGTGCCACTCAGCACATAAAAAGTACTAGTAGTCTTTTGTCCAGTCTAGTTTTAAAGGTTTCTTTTAATGACGGAGCTCCTTCAGTCTTTCCATGACTAAGTTGAGAAAAGAGGACTTGCTTTGGAAGATGAGAATCAGCCATCCACACACAATGACCAGCCCAGCAAAATTGATGTTTCATAATCTTCACCTCAACACTGGTGATGTTAGCTGCAGAGAGAACACTGGCATTGGTGTCACAGTCTTCCCATCTGAAACAGAGAATCTTCCTAAGGCAGTGCAGTTGGTACCCCACTTCAGACGCTTAAGATGGCTTTGATATGTCACCCATGTCTCGCACCATAAAGAGCGGAGATGACTACTGCATTGTAGACCAGGATCTTAGTTTCCATTTGCAGATCTCTGTCAATAAAGACACAATGGAGCAACTTTCTAAAGGATGCGTTGGCACAACAGGTCCTATGTTCTGTCTTCATACCAAGGTTGGCTGCCTGGGAGAGGTGGCTACCAAGGCAAGGGAAATGTTCAGCATTTTCCAAGGTTGATGATAGTCTGTGGGAGCAGGGGACAACTTGTGCTGAGGCAGGCTGATGGAGTATCTTAATCTTCCCAAAGTTGAGGAAGAGTCCTAAACTATGACAGTCCTGTAATAGACCCACAACCTCTGGATGAGTTACTGAAATCCTCAAATCTTGATTTAAATACTTGAAGTTATAGAGAATCCATCATTTGTTCTAGTTTACACCAACAAGTGACCCATGTCCCTTGCTGAAGGGGAAGGCCAAACCCCACCCCCCAAAAAACAAACACACACAAAAAAAACAGGGTCTCTGCAAATTTGACCTTGGGGAAAATTCCTTCCCAACCCCAAATATGGTGATCAGAGCATGTGGGCAAGTTCCACAAACCAGACACCTGGGAAAGAATTCACTGCAGTAACTCAGAGGCCTCTTCATTTGTCCTATCTCCTGCCATTGAGAATATTTGCTACTGGTGGTTGCAGAAAGCCACATGCCATTGTAGGCAATCTCATCATACCATCCCCTCCATAAATGTATCAAGATCAGTCTTGAGAGCAGTTAGGTGTTTTTCCCTTACTGTTCTCCTTGGAAGGCTGTTCCAAAACTTTACTCCTCTGATGGTTAGAAACCTTTGTCTAATTTCAATCCTAAACATGTTGATGGACAGTTTATGTTCTTGTGCCAACACTGATGTTTAACTTAAATAACTCATCTCCCTCCCTGGTATTTATCCCTCTGATATATTTACAAAAAGCAATCATATCTCCCCGCAGCTTTCATTTTGTTAGGCAAACAATCACAAGCTCTTTGAGTCTCTTCTCATAACATAGGTTTTCCATTTCTCTGATCATCCTAGTAGCCCTTATCTGGACCAGTTCCAGTCTGAATTAATCTTTCTTAAACATGGGAAACAACAAATGCATTCAGGATTCTAGATGAGGTGTCATCAGGGCCTTGTATCATGGTAATAACACTTCCCCCCTCTCTATTGGAAATACCTCTCCTGATGCATCCTAGGATCTCATTAACCTGTTTCATGGTCGTGTCACATTGGCAGCTAAAAGTCATGCTGTGATCAACAAGAACACCCTGGTCATTCTCCTTTTATATTGCTTCCATTTGATAAATTATCAGGTTATAGCAAAAATTCTTGTTGTTAGTCCCTAAAGTCATGATTTTGCACTTTGCATTATTAAATTTCATCCTATTTCTATAACTTCAGTTTTCAAGGTCATGCAAATCTTCTTGTATGATATTCCAACTCACTGCTGTATTGTGAACACCTCCCAAATTTTTGTCATCTGCAAATTTTATTAGCACACTGACTTTTTGTGTCAAGGTCAATAAAGAAAATCTTAAATAAAATTGGTCCCAAGACCAATCCGTGAGGAATTCCACTAAAAACCTTCCTTCAGCCTGACAATTCACATTCACTATGACCCACTGTAGTCTCGTCCTTAACCAGTTTCTTATCCACCTTTCAATTCTCATATTAATCCCCATCTTCTCCAATTTAAATAATAATTTCCCATGTGGATCTGTATTACATGCCTTACTGAAATCCAAGTAGGTTAGATCTACTACATTTCCTTTGTCTAAAAAATCAGTTCACTACTCAAAGAGATACAGGTGATGTGGCATGATCTACTTTTTGTAAAACCATGTTGAATTTTATCCTGATTACCATTTACTTCCATGGCCTTGATTATTTTCTCTTTCTCTTTCAGTCTTTTTTCCAAAACCTTGCATAGAACAGAGGTCAAACTAACAGGCCTATAGTTTCCTGGAACCCTTTTTTCCCCTCTTTCTTAAAAATGGATACGATATTAGCAATTCTTTAGGCATGGGATATGGCCTTTGAGTTTACAGCTTTATTAAAAACCCTTACCATTGAATTTGTAATTTCACATGCCAGTTCTTTTAATATTCTTGTATGAAAATTATTCAGACCTCCGATTTGGCCCCATTAAACTGTTTGAGTTTGACTTCCACCTCAGATGTTGTAATTTCTACTTCCGTATCCTCATTTCCATTATGCACCCTGCCACTACACTAAAGCTCCTCATTACCCTTATTATAAACTGAGGCATAGCCTTCCTGCAGGTGTCAGGCCAGGCCTAGATTATCTTTCATCTTCAGCCCATCCTCAGTGCTTAGTGGTTCCAGTTCTTCTATCCTTGTTTTTTTATTTATATGACTAAGGAATCTGCTGTAATTCAAACCGGAATTAATTCAGGGACATCCAATGGCATGTATTAAACAGGAGGTCAGATTAGATGATCACTCTGGTTTTATAATCTCTTATGAAGGAATGGTGCTTCTGCCACATCTTTTGGAAGACTCAACACTAGAAAATTCACTGTAAGAAACAATCACACAGTTATGAAATAAATATGAATATTGTTTATGAAAAGAATTTCATGTCCATAAACATTAACTTAAAGCTCACAAGACTCAGATATTTCAAACTTCCCATTTTCAAAAATCCCCTGTTTAGACTAATTTTAAAAATCAAGTATTTTTTAAAAGGGGTTGTTTCTATTGATGTCCATGGGATTAACTCACAGTATGTAAAGTCGACCGCACGCACACACACACACTTTTTGGTAGGATTTGGGCCTGCTATTATTGGACAGAGAAGGTCACCGAAATAAACAGCTGCAAAAGTCAACATTTGTCCCTAGGTGGCAGTATTGGTGAAGAAATAAAGCATCAGATGGCAAGCCTTCCTTCCTCGAGGATTGTGCCATGTATTGCACTTTTTACCTCCTCTGTTGTTACCCTCTCTCATCTCAAGTATTGTTTCTAAATCATGAATACTTTTGGTTAGAAACCAAGAGCATGCTGGCCACTGTACAAACCACAAAGGAATGCAAGGACCCTGCCCCAAGGAACTTACAGTCAGACAGCCTGATCCTAAATAGCTCAAAGCATTCATCACTGCTATATGCTTTGAGTATTAAATGACTTGCCCAAGGTTACATAGTAAGTTGGTGGCACAGCCAGAAATCCCCTCAGTTCCATTCCAGTCCACTGTCTTAACCACAAGACCAGGCTTTTCTTTCTTGATGGAAGGCAATAGGAGTTTGGGACCCTCAGCAACTCACCTGAGACCCTCAGCAACTGACTATCTAGCCTAATATACCGACCAGTTCCTGAGAGGTACCCAGAATCTGCAACTCCCCTTGCCTTTGGATTTGGCTCACAGGAATTAAAAGCTGAATTCTTCGCTTGGTTTGTGTGCAGGGCTCTGACTGAGTTCAATGGGAATCACACATGCAAACTTCCCAGAGTAGCGTTTGGTCCTAAAGATGTAATCATTTTTTCTGGGTTCAGAATGGTAAAGTATAAAATTCCCTGAGAATGTACCTGAGTGCAACCTTGTGTGTGTTGCAAAGGTAACATCAAACTGTGCGTTTTAATATTTCTGTAAGAAACAGTTCCTATGCAGCGAGGCTACAGACAAGATAGCTTTCTGCAGAGCTTGCAAGAGAAATTTGAATGGTGGATTGGCTGCATAATATAGTGTTATTGTAATCACTGCCTGTCAGCATAAGGCATTGCCGTGTGTTGTGTTCTAAACTGCCTGCATGTATACCAACTTGGGCTATAATTATGGCAATTTTTATGAGCTACGAAAGGACGGATAGATCTGTACTTATGCAGGAAATCACCAAGAAACACTAAGAGTGCTGAAAAAGTCACATTGGGATGACACTCTTCTCTTTGAGTCAATACCCTAGCATAATTTTAGGGCGGGGGTGATAAGGAAGTGTAAGACCAAGGCTGTGAATGCTTCTGCTTATTTAAGATTTCTGGTACTCTCTGCACCAATTAGCCTGGATTTTTTGGCCAAACTGGAATTTTGCTAATTACATTCTGCCTTTGTACTTTTCCCTTGTAATTTCTATTCTACACAATAGTCTTCTTCACTTCCTATCTTAAACTGTTCTACACTGTTGCTCTGTGCTATTAAGGAGTACCATATTTCACCCAGAGGTGGCTACATTCATCGATGTCTGAGTCAGCCCTATACAGGCTTGCAAAGCTCTCTTAAAATGATAGGAGCAATCGAAATGTAAGATATTACTAATATAGCTCAGAGCTGAGAAATTCCTTTGTGTGATAGCTCAGTCAGAAACAACACATGTTTTGTCTGCAATGCATTCTCTCAGGCACCCCTGCTTGAGAAAGCCATTCAGGGTCATTCGGGCTTTGATCTGGGGTAAGGATATTTTTGAATAGGCTGATTTGCCTGTCTCCTAATTTGCTGAGCACCCCTCACCCTCTAATGCTAATAAGTGGTTGTTTAATTATTGCTTTAATGTGTTGGTGTCTGTAAAACAGATCTCTCTCCTTAAAAGACATTCTGTTTCCTCTGCTTTATCCATTTCTCTCTCTCTCAGGGTCCGGCTTTATGATTTATTGGATCCCAGAAAAGAATTGTGTGGGGAGAAATGAGGCTGTGCATTTCCTGGCCTCTGCTGAATTAGGGTCCATGGGTAGGAAAACATTCTGTAGATGAGTTTTTGACACTTTTAAAAATTGTATCCATGCAGATGAGGAAAACCAGCCAAGATAAGAACAAATACAAATTCATTCCATATTAACCACAGCCACCCACGCTCTGCCAGCCTCTTTGCAGCATTCCTAGAGTATTAACAAATCCAGGCTGTGGTGACCTGGGATGGGGAACAAGTTTGAGAGTCAAGTAATCCTTTTAGGTGAAAGCACTTTTACCAGCTTTTCCCCTTTCCTTCTTAAACTGAGAGGGCTCCAGAGCCATAGGCAGCAGGTAGCGAGAGCTAGGGTGGATCAGCTCCCCCTCCATCTCTCTGTCCAGCAGCATCAGTGCTAGAGAGTGGGCAGAGCAGAGCATCGTGGGGGAATGCTCCAACTACACATAGGGTTCCCAGTCAATGGAGCTAGAGTTTTCAGTCCTGGCCGGAGGAGCTGGCTCCTGGGTGGCACTTCCTGGGAATGAGAAGGGGGGAACCTGAGGCCCCACATCTGGCAGCATCAGGGCCAGGAAGGTGGCAGGGCGTGGCATCATAGGGGGAAAGTCCTGTATATGCATGGATCTGCACATCAAGTGATGATGTGGTATGTCAGAGCAGGAAGCTGGGCCCAATCCCCTGGGATAGGTGCCGATGCCACGGGGTGAGTATGGGGTGGGCTCAGCCCCCTCAAAATATATTTTCACCACCTACCTATGTCCACAGCAAATATCTTGACTGATCACAACCATTGCAGTATGAGAGAGAGAGAGAGTGAGGTATAATAAAAGAACGGCCATGCTGGGTCAGACCAATGGTCCCTCTAGCCCAGTATCTTGTCTTCTGACAGTGGCCAGATACTTCAGGGGGAATTAACAGAATAGGGCAAATATTGAGTGATCCATCCCCTGCTGTCCAGTCCCAGCTTCTACCAATCCCAGATGTAGGCAAATCCAGAGCATGGGGTTGAACTGCTGACCATGTCAGCTAATAGCCATTGATGGACCTATCCTCCATGAACTTATCTAATTATTTTTTGGACCCAGTTATACTTTGGCCTTCACAACATCCCCTGACAATGAGTTTCACAGGTTGATTGTGCATTGTGTGAAGAAGTACTTCCTTGTGTTTGTTTAAACCTGCTGCCTACTCATTTCATGTCTCTCGGATAGCCAGGACCCAAGCCATCTAGGGCTTTGTAGATCAAAACCCATACCTTAAACTTCACAAGTTTGCTTGTCCTTAATAAGAATCAAGGACTGGTGTTTCATTGTCTTTGTTTTTCTAGAACTTAGAAACCAGAGTCCTTGAAGCAGTAGAATGTACGGTGTGTAATGACAGGCCGAAAGTGGGACCAGCGCTCAAGTGGGGGGATGCCAGATAACAGCTCATATACAAAGAAAAGTGGATCCATCCCGTCCACCCCACAATGTAATCTTTAGCTATGGGCTAGATCTGGATTGGCTGCCTGTGACTATGTCCATGAGTTTTATTCCAAACCCAAACAGCCCTGAGCTTTAGAACAGTTCACATTTGTATCCAGATCCAGATCCAGATCCAAATTCTTTGAATGGGTCCCATCTCTAACCACAGAAGAAAATCTATGTGCACAGTCTGAGAGGAGACCTCATTCCCCTCCATCACCTCACCAGCAACCCAACTTTCACAGTTCTGTGCAGGTGTTTTTACTTTTTTAACCTGATTAGATGTTTCTAAATTCAAAAAGCACAAAAAAATCTCCTCATGAGGCCTTGAGAATTCCAACAGCAGGTTCAACAATGGCAATAGGGCAATCAGCTACTCATGCACCCTGTGGACTCTTTAAGAATACAAGTGGAAGAAACCGTGTGCCAACAGGTTTTGATGTCCTAGAATGAAAGACAGGCAATTCATGCAGTGTCTAGTGAACTGCACTGAGAAAATGTCTCTGAGATCATCCACACCAGAGCCTTATTTTATGCTGCAAGGAGACAGAGACAAATAAAAGTGTCTTGAATACCCTAATCTTGAAATGGGGATGGTTTGGATTTTGCGAAACCAAAACTAGGACTTGTTCAGACCTGTGTCTTATTTTACCTGACCTGCCAAATCTGGGGATTTGATTACAAGGTTCTGATTTTGATCCATATCAAAAACACAATCAATATTTTAAGTCTGTAGCTTCCAAAGCAACTGGGTCCCCTGTTGTCCCAAAGACAAATACAAAATATGCACCAGGAAAAGATAAGCAAAAGAACTAGGCTAAGCATCCCTATGTCTTGGTGCTTTTCTTAATCAAACCTCCAAACTGGTCAAAGGCCACCCCAGTTATGTTTCAGGACCAAAATACATAGGGCCATATCCAGACTTGGTGTCTGCAGCAGGTGCAGCTCCTTGGGGCTAAATTCACCACTGGCGTAATCAAGTGTAATTATATTGAATGCACTGAGTGAACTTGTCCCTCAAATTTCACTGGGCTTAATCCCACTCAGACTGTGTCCAAATTTGACACATAAGGCAAGTATTAATATGCTGCATTTCTCTAGTGCTTTTCATCTCATGTTTGCAAGCGTGCTTGCAAAACTTTCTGACATTAAAAGGTTAAACTTCGCATTACTCTGGGAAGCGTTACCTTCATTTTACAGATGAAGTTAAGTGACTTGCCCAAGGCCAAGCGATGAGTCAATGACAGAGTAGGGAATAGAAAGGGGAATTCATGAACCCCAGGTTAGGTTTTAACTATTCAAATATGCTCTCTCCTTGTTTAAAAGGAGAAACAAGGCGTGGGAGTAGTGCACTGTCCCTATTTAAGAAGGGCAGTAATTTTTAGGAAAATATTTTCCATTCTGCACATATTTTCCTTCTAAAAGAGGCCAGCTAGCCACTGTACTTCAGTGGAGTTGGAAGGTGTGTCCTATCCCCTCATTTTCCCCAAATGTCCCTTATGTATAGCTTGCAAATGTCATTTCTTATTATCTCTATCACAGCCACACTTAGAAGGTCTGACTTCGGATCAGGACCTTAGGGTGCTAGGCAATGTACACATCCTGTCCCAATCTAAAAGCCTGATGAAACAAAATTAGATGGATAAAACAAAGAGATGGAAGAGGAGGACAGGGTATAAATGAAACAATCCTGATTAGCTTGGTAAATTGAGGTGTCAGCGTAACCATTGCCAGAGATCTAATCTAGCTAACATATTTGCAATGAACTATTGTGCTGGTATTTGAGTACTGCTGAGCATTTGACACCAAAGTTCAGATGCAGGCCCAGGTTTCTGAACATCCCTAAAGTCCAGGAGTGTTTGGATCCATAATTTGGAGTCAGCGTATTATAGCTACAGGTGGAGGCTACTAAATTTGAATTCAGAGTTGAAACGATTCTCCCTCACTCCCTTTGTAAAGTTAGAGGATGTTTAGTCTTGGCTAGGGGCCCATCTCTACATGGAAAAATATAAAATACTGCAAGGACTGTAAGTGTCCTTGATAGTTAAGCAAACAAAAGTGAGAAGACTGCTAATTCCAGAAGATCAGTGTATACTCAATAACACTGTAAGCAATTAAAAAAATGACAGACTTGAAGAGAGAATCCCTGTTCTCCCTTGACAGATTTAGCTGCTGTTGTCTGTAGTTTAATTTCTCTTTTTCTTATCTGAAAATGCTATAGCAATTAGTTATATAAAGAAATGTTCTAAATTGCAAATCCACAACCAACACTGCAGCAATAAGACAAACATATGAACAAAGCACACAACATGGATCTTAGCATAACTTGTGGGGAGGGAGGAGAAGGGGGAATTTTGCAATATGGATAGAATAGGAGCAAAGACCGCGGTTTTTGTTGGGATTTTTTTTTATCAAGTGCTATTCAAATGTTAAACTTTCGGCTAAGTATTCAAACGACTGACAACCTCTGTAATTTTTGGCTCCAAAAATGTGCAATTAAAAGGCTTAAAACCAGCCAACGTCGCAGAAAATCTGAGTGCAGACAGACAGATTGCAACATTGGAGGTTAGAAAAAGACCTTTGGTAATTTCAAATCGGAATCATAGCTTAGTCCCTCCCCTCCACAGACAAATGCCACACCCCAAGTTGAAAAGTGAAGTATTCTATGAATAGGGAACACATTGGCTGAGGAATATGTTTGCTACAACAGCATTAAGACTGTGAAAGAGGGAGTCTAGAAACTGTGAGTATCCCAAATGCTATTGTTGTTTAAAAGAAAGTTGTGGAGCTGCATGTTTCGTGTTTTCCTCCAGATTCATACCTCAGCACAGCTCGTGTCTGTAAGTCCACAGTTGCCTGTGCTGCTTTCCCTAGTGGGTAACTTGTATACAACTTCTTAGGCTGGGCAGAGCTTGCATTTCTTAGCAGCTCAAAAAGAGGGAGTGAGCACAAATGTTCTGTACTATCTGTCCCATGAGGAGTTCTCTGTTCTTATTTATTTCTTTGGTTCTCTTGTTCTAACAAAACAACCAGCCTTTCTTATTAGATGATTTCGCTCCAGGTGGGTTTTGCCTCTGGATAAGAACTGCCTGCCTGGAGCAAAATAGAATAAAAGTTCCACTGGGCTGTGCAAGAAAGTCACTTCATTGAATGGGATTTCACTAAGCAGACTCTCTTTTCTGATGTCTTGCTTTTATTTTAGGGCAGGCAGGATTTCTAGGGAGACATAAACCATTCCCTGTCTCTTGAGTACATTTAACCCCTTAGGATGAAGTTGGTGACATGAAGATAGTGTTCTGAATGGCAATGAGAGGCACGTGGATTAGATTCCTGACCTGAGACTTATCTGGTCAATTAGAGAATCTGCTGCTGCTTGATCTCCTTGGCTAGATGGAGAATGACTGTGACAAGGAGCTGGTAGGTCTTAAAGAGACAGAATAAACAAGCATTAACATAGCGGTGCTGCAGCTCTCTCACAGATTGCATGAAGACAACATCACCAGCAGTCCCAGCGGCTGTTTTGCAGGCGGGCACAGTGAACCTCATGCTATGTTGCACCATTTTCGTTTATTACATGACCAGCCTGCTGGTGAATGGGGTGGCATTATCGGCCCTGGAGAGTAAAGTCTGTGAGTCACAGAATAAAGTACGGTGCAGTGGTATCAGTGCAGGTTCCCCTGCAACGTCCCAGTAATCGTTCTCAGCTTTGGCTTAGTTGGGTCAGCTCTAGGGGGTGAGAGAATGCTTCGCTCTCCACAACTCATCCAGCCCTTGGTCACAGAAACATACTAATTGCCATACTGCTTCGAGCCAGAACTCCCGCTATGCAGTCCAGCAGCCTGTATCTGACAGTTGCCGGCACCTGATGCTTCAAAAGGAAAGTCAGATGCCACAATAGGTGGAGGTGGGAGAATCTGCTCCCCATGAAGGTCTCTCCCAAATCCTTAATAATTCAAGATTGATTTAAACCCAGAAACATGAATTTTTCTCTCCCATTCTATTCTTTTTTGTTCCATTAACTGTTAGAACTTCAGGTAGTCTTGCTCTCTATATAAGCCTACAGGTGTGGAGGAGCATGTGGTTCAGACAGAGACATCCCTTAGGGGAGGATCTATTAATGGAGATTCTCTATATCCTAGTAAGAAGGAGAGGATGAAAGGATAAAATATGTGTGAATTCTGATGAGAAACAGTTAAATGAAAAAAAGAGTCCCATTCAGTTACATCACATAATGGCAGACAGCTAAAAATTGACAATTTTAAAGTGCTTATATACAAATGCTAGAAGTCTAAATACTAAGATGGGTGAATAGAAACCAATGTGCAGCCACAGTCAAAAAGGTTAACAGAATATTGGGAATCATTTGGAAAGAGATAGATAATAAGACAGAAAATATTGTATTGCCACTTTATAAATCCATGGTACACCCAAGTCTTGAATACTGTGTGCAGATCTGATCACCACATCTCAAAAAAGATGTATTGGAATTAGAAAAGGTACAGAATAGGGCAACTAAAATGATTAGAGGTATGGAAAAGCTTCCATATGAGGAGAGATTAATAAAACAGGGACGGGACGTTTCAGCTTGGAAAAGAAACAACTAAGGGGGGGATATGGTAGAAGTCTATAAAATCATGATTGGCATGGAGAAAGTAAATAAATTACTCCTCCTAATAACACAAGAATGAATACAAATGAATTTTATAGGTAGCAGGTTTAAAATGAACAAAAGGAAATATTTCTTTACACAACTGATGCCAGTTATGATGGGTTTTATTTATGAGGGGTTGTCTGTCCTCTAGAGACAGGAGTAGGAGTCATCAAACTCATTTTAGAATGGCCACTGAACAGCCATCCATTGGTAATGCCTTTCAGGCTGCTGACTTAGGATGCACTTGATCCGTTGAGCATTAGGTGAAAGGCTCTGCAGTGAAAACCTTACCAGAAAACATTTTTACAGCTGCTACTGTTCTGTTTCTATGTAGCATCATCAAGTGAGAAGAACGGTGGCCCTCGTGTTTTGGGAATGGGAGTCGAGGGTTCAATCCCATCTCCCGCAGACGGCTGGTGTGATTGAGAACAAATGACTTAAGCCCAGCTCCCCAGTGAGTCCAGTTTTAGGCATCACTGCAACCCACAAAACTGCCTCTTGGATGTCACCTAATCCTGTAGGTGCCTCAACTGTGTATAAATGATTAAAGAGTCACTGGAGCAGAGTGGGTGAGCTAACCAGCAGGCTAGAGGATAATTTTACTCTCTCTCTCTGGCCAGTATTTAGCCACAGTAGAACTGCATCAGCAAGAGAGATTAAGGGACCACCCCCATCAGAATATCCCATATCTAGAGCGCTCCGAGAGGCAGGGACATCCCTGTTCAAATCGTCTCCTTCTCAGGTGGAGGGGGGAACTGAAACTGACCTTCCCCATCCCAGGTGAGCGCTCTAACCTCTGGACTGAACATTGTAAGGTGGGTGGTGACACCACCTCCTTCTCTGGCCATTTTTCACAGATTTAGGTGCCTGTCTCACTGCTTTTCATGAGAAACAACTTAGGCCCCTCCGCCATGGGACTTTGGTGGAGGGGCTCTTCATGGTGCATTGCAAGCAGAGAGAGGTGCCTTCCTACAGCCCAGATTTGGCGCATATCTCTGTGAGAGGGGTGCGACTTAGGACACCATTCTCTCTCTGGCACCTCCCATTGAATGGCTTAGGCAGCTGCATGCCTAGCAGGCTGGCGTTTGTGGATTGCATAGTTAGGCACCTATCTCTCCCCATCCATTGTGTAGCGAGCCCAGGTACCTAACCCTGTGGCTTGTGTTGTTAGTCCTGTGATTTGCTAGGCATCTAAAAGTTAGCCGTTGCGATGCTGAACATCGCAATACACAAATCGCTTTGTGGATCTGGGCCTTAACTTTTCTGTTTCTCAAATTCCTGCATCTGTAAAATTGTCTGCTGCATAGGGGAGCTGGGAGATGCGGTGACGAAATGTTTGAGCTCCTCAGACAGAAGATACCGTAGACATAAAGTGTTAACAGAGAACCTTCTGCTGCAGCTCCTAGCTGTTCGGGGCTATTGCTGATACAGCTACTGTACAGTGAGCAGAAAGTCGTCATCAGTCACTTCTATATGTAACATTTCCCAAACATGACAATAACCCATTCAACGTCAGTCTGTAGGCAGGTGCAGCCTGCACTGTCCTTTAGATTGTGAATGAATGAAAGTACTTCTTAAAATCTTTATAAAACTAGATTTGCTTCTCTCATGCGCCTCATCTGCAAGCAGGCAGGTGTGCATGTGACTGCCCTCAGCTGGATGGAATCAGAATTGCTAAAAGGTTTAGTATCTCTGTTGCCATCTAGTGGCAGCAAACTAGATAGTCTACAAGCCTAATACTACGCCCACTAATGAAGATTCTCCTTTAGCCCAAAAGGTAGTAGAGGTTAGGTTTTGGAAACTAAAAGTCCTAGGTTCTGCCCACAATTCACATGCATCCAAAAATCCAAACTCACTTGGGTGGTGGGTTTGAAACAGGGGCACAGATTGTCCACTGACTTACACCTTGTGCAACACCATTGACTTCCTTCAGTCCAAGAACACAAATAGGTCAGATCTGAATTAAAACCTGATTCTTGGCTCCTCCTTTAGCAGAGTACTGGAGCAGGGCTTCAGTGAGACACACCGGGTCACCTTTGGAGCAGGCTGGTAAAGGTAGTAAGGCTGGCAGAAGACTCTCACAGGGACCTAATATGAGAATTATTCGGAAGTAAAGCCATGAGTGAAAGAGGCAAAGAGTTACTGCACTAATTGCTCATATTTTGGCACCTGGGTTCAAATGCTGTGTTAAGGACGCTACTGAAATAATTTGTTACTCCAGCCTGCCTTCCAGGTCCTGTTCCTAGCTCCACTGAGAGTCTTTCCCCTGATAGGATCATAGAGTCATAGAATATTAGAGTAGGAAGGGACCTCAGGAGGTATCTAGTCCAACCCCCTGCTCAAAGCAGGACTATCCTCAGCTAAATAATACTAGCAAGGGTTTTGTCAAGCCGCAGCTTAAAAACTTCTAAAGATGGAGATGCTACCACCTCCCCAGGTAACCCATTCCAATGCTTCACCATCCTCCTAGTGAAAAACTTTTTCCTAATGTCCAACCTAGACCTCTCTCAGTGGAACTTGAGACCATTGCTCCTTGTTCTGCCATCTGCCACCACTGAAAACAGCCTAGCTCCATCCTCCCTGGAACCCCCTTTCAGGTAGTTAAAGGCTGCTATCAAATCCCCCCTCATTCTTCTCTTCTGCAGACTAAATAGGCCTAGTTCTTTCAGCCTCTCCTCATAAGTCTTGTGCTCCAGCCCCTTCATCATTTTTGTTGCCCTCCACTTGTCTCTCTCCAACTTGTCCATATCCTTTTTGTAGTGGGGGACCCAAAACTGGACACAATACTCCAAATGCGGCCTCACCAATGCCGAACAGAGGGAAATAATCACTTCCCATGATCTGCTGGCAATGCTTTTACTAATGCAGCCCAATATGCCATTAGCCTTCTTGGCAACCAGGGCACACTGCTGACTCATATCCAGCTTCTTCTCCACTGTAACCCCCAGATCTTTTTCTGCAGAACTGCTACCTAATTCATCGGTCCCCAGTGTGTAGCTGATCTGGTATGGAGCACCAGGCTGTTTCCCCTAGAGTACACAGCCTCCACATGAGCCCTTCCACTTCTTGTGGATCCTCCCAGGTGGATCTCTCTCAGTCCTTTTTATAAGACCCAGGTGACCATTAAACTATCATGTGATCTTCCATAGTCCTGCCTTCTCAGGCTGGGAAGCAGCTAATTAATTATGGCACATATGTGGCTTCACCCTTCTCCCCGTAAAGGGGTCAATCACCATGACAGTAGCCTTAGCCTAGCTGCAATCTGTCATCTGTCAGCACTGCAAATGTTTGGACTTGATGGAAAGACCACACTTGAGAGAAACCTAGAACTGAAATAGACATTGACAGAGCTGTAGGTAGGGAAGCTGGAACAGAGTTTCTGCAGGTCAAGAGTATAGCACAGTAGCAGTTTGTCTGAGGCTGACTTCAGCTAATCCTAGTCCTGATTATGTTCTGAGTCTGCAATGGGAATGCTGTGTCAGTACAAGGCATGCTACTTCTGGATTTTTGTCAAAATACTGAATCTACATATCTCTGTTAGAGCCGACCTTTAGATAACCCGCTTTGAAAATATGGTCTTTAAATTAAACATAGTCATGAAGACAGCTGTGTTAAATTGGCTGCAGAATAATCCACATGGTGGGGGATTTTTTTCTTTGAGAAATTACTCAAACAGATTGTTATTGCACAATCTCCATCCTCTCTATTTATGTAACATACTGAGATTTCAAATGTCAGCAAAAAAGATCTTTCTTCTGCCTCATGTGTAATCTCTAAATTTCCTTCTCTCTGCTATTTTTGATTGTTTATCTTTGAAAGTGATTGGTGTATTTAACTCCATGATCTTTTGGGGATTCAGTTGGCATGAAAAGACAGAAAACAAAACTGGACTGTATTGAACTGCCTAAGCATGTGCATGTATCACTACCCTCTGCTCGATGGAATCAGAACTGCTCGACTCTGTCGTATTCTACTACAAATGACATGCGATTCTCCTTTAGCCCACATAATAGGAACATTTGCAGCAGGAGGTTTTTTCCCTAGGGTCTCCATGAAGTTGTGAGTGGCTGAGGTGTACAGTGACGACCACAAATTACCTTGAATGTGAACTTCTGTCAGTGCAATATGCTGTATTTATGTTGTTCTAATCAATATTACCTGATGTGCTCAGTGCTTAGGACATCACCGTATGCTGCACTCTTCTGAGGAAAAAGGGAAAGTCTGAATGCTGTTCTCTGTTCTAGTTGTCAGTTACAAAACCTGCCCCTCCTTCTTTCCTTAATCTGTTTCCTCCAAGGTGAGCTTTAGGCATTAACTCAGTGGCCACCTAGGATGCCATGTTGCAAGGAGGGTTCCATGGCTCCTGTATGAATTCTACTGCAGAACCAGGCAATGGGCCAAAAGAATGTCACGGGCCAGGAGCCTATCTTCAGAATGCTGCTTGGGATAGGGGCTCTCTCTGAGTTTTTCTACATGGTGCTTCAGTCTGCACTAGCATGTTGTTCTCTGACGGGTCAGGGTAGCTCCTACTGGTGCTCATTAAAAGCTCCCTAGTGCCACTTAATGTAGTACTGTTTGAAAGAATACTACATTAATACCTTCTAGGGAGCTTTTAGGGCACTCCATCAGGATTCACACGGGCTCATTAGTGTACATTGGAATTTACATAAGAACATGAGATCAGCCATACTGGGTGAGACTAATGGTCCACCTAGTCCAGTATCCTGTCTTCTGACAGTGGCCAATGCCAGGTGCTTCAGAGGGAATGAAAAGGACAGGTAATCATCAAGTAATCCTGCCTGTCTCCCATTCCCAGTTTCTGGCAAAGAGCAATCCCTAGCCATCTAGATAATAACCATTGATGAACCTATGCTCCCATGAATTTATCTAGCTCTTTTTTAATCCTATTATAGTCGTGGCCTTCACAACATCCTCTGGCAAGGAGTTCCGCATGTTGTGTGCTGTGTGACGAAAAACTTCCTTTTGTTTGTTTTAAACTGCTGCCTATTAATTTCATTTGGTGACCCCTAGTTCTTGTGTTATGAGAAGGAGTAAATAACACTTCCTTATTTACTTTCTCTACACCAGTCATGATTTTATAATCCTCTATCATATCCCTCCTTAGCCATCTCTTTCCCAAGATGAAAAGTCCCAGTCTTATTAATCTCTCTTCATATGGAAGCTTTTCCATACCCCTAAACATTTTTGTTGCCCTTTTCTGTACCTTTTCCAATTCCAAAATATCTTTTCTGAGATGAGGCGACCAGATCTGCACACAGTGTTCAAGATGTGGATATACTATGGATTTATAAAGAGGCAATATGATATTTTCTATCTGATTATATATCACTTTCCTAATAATTCCCGACAGGCTGTTGGCTTTTTTGACTTCTGCTGCACATTGAGCAGATGTTTTCAGAGAACTATCCAGAGTGACTCCAAGATCGCTTTCTTGAGTAGTAACAGTTAACTTAGACCCCATCATTATATATATATGCAAATTTTGCCACCTCACTGTTTACCCCTTTTTCCAGATCATTTATGAATATGTGGAACAGTGCTGGTCCCAATACAGATCCCTGAGGGACACCACTATTTACCTCTCTCCATTCTGAAAACTGATTGTTTATTCCTACCTTCGTTTCCTATCTTTTAACCAGTTACTGATCCAGGAGAGGACCTTCCCTCTTATCCCATCTCTAGTGCAGATTAAAGCACCATGGAGAAGCCCTTTCTTATATGTATGTAACATATATGCATACAGATAATCAATGCAGGAGACAGAGCTTTCTTGGGAGCTTGTCCCAGACTGTGGAATGAATGACCCCAAATACTAAGGACCATGACAAACCTCACCTCTTCTGCGCCAAGTGCCAGGCACAGTTTTTAACTTGCTTTCTCTTAGACAAACATGTAACAACCACCCCAATAATACTAACGCTCCCTGGCACACACAGTTCTTCTCACGGGGGGAGGATAAAACAGCAATCCACGTGTGACAGATGTTGGTCACGTCACTGAACGCACTCCTGAAAGGCGCTCGGATACTGCAGCGATGAACATGGAGCTACATAGGGGAGCCCCACCTGCTGCTGGTAGCCACTCCAGCACCGATGGCTGCAGAAATGTTGCCGCTGCTGTGGCTAACTCCCTGCTGAGGATGTTGCTGCTTCTGAGGGGATGCCACATGCCAGGATCCTGCTCCCCCACCTTTTCCCATATCCTCTTCTCTTCCCCATCCCATGGCTACAGCAGGGAAACCACATGTCCTGTAGCCCCGTGTGCACCACCTGACTCCCTAGACAGTGCCTCCCTTCTGTAGCCAGGGGGACGGGAGATCAGTGCTCCCCTCCCTCTGGCTCCAGCAGGGATCCCAGCACCTAGGGACCCAGGCACAGCACTTCGCCGTGCTACCTGCTACAGCCAGGGGGAGGGAAGCACTGATTTCCCATCCCCTTGGCTGCAGCAAGGAGCCTGCCCCGGCCTTTTAGCCTTGCAGAAACGTGCTCTGCCTGGGTCCTTAGGCAGCGGTTCCCTTCTGCAGCCAGCAGGAGAGGAGCCGTGGGCCACTCGGAAAGCCCTCATGGGCCACTTTTGGTCCCCAGGCCACAGGTTGGGAACCACTGAGTTAGGTCAGCTCAGGGTCAGCTGTTGCTGGCTCTCAGAAGCCGTTCTGACAATGCCCCCCACTGACAGTTCCATTTGTGCAAGCACTCCCGGTGACGACACGCACCCCAACAGGAAAAGCAAAGTGTAGACGCACACAAGCAACATAATTAATGCGGTGGCTGTATGCCAGCATAAATTAGAATGACTTAATTTCATAGTGTAGACTTGCCATAAATTAATACTGTATCTGTAAACTAGTGATTTACATTGATTTATACACAATATGTAAGTATCTAATACAATGGTACTCAGCCAATGGCTTTAGCCACATATGATTCTTCCTACATAGTTTTCTCTTCTAGGGTTAAGAACCACATCGTGTGGTGCCTTAACCTGCGCACGTACATAAACTCAATGCAGAGGAATAATTGCACAGATAATCTTCTGATAGGATTAGATGTAAGGAAAAGATTGGCAGGGCAGGCAGAATTGACAGGCAGGGTGGGCAGCAGGTAAGAGGGTACCATGCAAAGATTTGTTTATTTTTCAATATATAATTGTCTTAGCTGCAACCAGATCATTTTAAGTTGGTGTTGCTTGTGCATTCATATCACTTCAGGTTGTGAACTAGTTAAATCTCACTAGTTAAACCAGTAGAGGTCCAGTAGTATTCAGATGGGAGACCAAAAAACCAAAGGTGCTGAAGGTAAATGGTGGCTCATTATAAAAATAGAAGTCATTTGAGAAATGTGGATTTGAGTTCTAAATCTCCTGAACCTAGAGTATTATTTTTTGTGTGTCTTTATTAACATCATAAGTTTACAGCAGTGAACACTTTACTTTTTCTTTAAAATAACTTTTTTCTCGCAATGTCTGAAAAAAATACAAAAATTATTTATTCCATTTTTATGGGATTTCTGTAATGTCCTTATAATAATTTCCATTATAAAGCATTGTAAAGTTAGTCTTAGCTAATTTTCACTTTCTTGATGTCTGTTGGGTACTGTTTAGGTGCTAATCTTTGGATACATGTTTAAAACCATTTTATTTCCTATTCCAAGGAGAGGATACCTTCTACATTTATTGATAGGGTAAATCTTGTCCTTTTAACTGTAAACTTTCAATATCAACATGCACTTTAATACACACACACACATTTCAGTACGTCAGTTTTACAGCTAGTAAAAGGAACCCAGTTAACTAGCTATTTGTAAGCTGTGTGTCCCCCTGGCTGGGTTTTAATTGGCTGCGTTCATTTCTCCATTTACTCAAACTCCATCTAAAAGTATCGTTAATTGGTCCTTAACTATTATTGTATTATTGGTATTAGTGAGAATGGCACATTTGGATCAAGAGTAGTATATTAGAAGTTAGAGGTGGAAAAGGCACATTAGACTAGATAATCCATCTCACTACCACTGGAGAATTGTTCCCGACTGTACCTTTGCTGGGTGTTTCTTTGTGGTTTGCTGCACCCGTTCCCTGCAAGTGCAGCACTCTAGAGTACAGTGGTGAGAGCTTTAGGCAAACATCAGAATCACTGGGGTCAGACCTATGTTAGCAAGGTTTTATAATGCAGTAGGCTAGCCTTGTTTAAGATCTTAGTTCACATTCTAGGTTCAGTACCTTGCCCTGATCCGCTCCGCCCCCCGCCCCACCAAGCACCCAAGCAACACATGCTTGGTAGATTCAAGGAGCTGCATTGATGGATGTGGGAGGGAACCACATCCAGCTCTCCCACGCCAGAGGAGAAGATACTGAGGCTCAGTGCCTGTAAGGAGACAGAGATAAAGAGGAGAAAACGCCATCTGAGGAAAGTCCTTGTCCCCTAAGTTAATGGGACAGATTCTCCGCTGGTGTCCATTGGAGTGATTACAATTTACAGCAGCTGAAGAACTGCCCAGTACCTCTAGAATCCTAAACTGGCTAAGAGAGGCCCATGTGCTTGATATGCTGACGGGAATCCCACTCGGTGTTGTTGGTACAGGAGGATGAGACAACCTTCAGCACTTTGACTAGTTGTTGGACCATTGCCACAGCTCCCCATGGCTTGGCTCAGTTAGATGTCGCACCTCCCATGAAGCCTACAAAATGGATGCTTGCATCAGTGCTTTAGATGCCAAACAAATGAGACTTTTTCCTGCGCCCCCTGCAGTGTAAATATTGTTTCATGAAGTTATGATTAAGATTGCATGCAGTGAAATCTGGTTGCCTTTGCATCTACTTGTACTCTTTTAACCTGTCAGAAAACGTGGAAAGTCCCTGCAAGTTTTATGGGAGCAGCACTTTTACTCCGAGAGCTTAAGAATTTACTTTCAAGCATATAAAAAGTAAACAGCTTTCTAATTCACTTGGATGCCATACGGCTTTTTAAAGAGTTTTGTACTAAGGGCAATGACACTGTTTACAATTATTGATCTGCCACCTTTGTCCGCTGCCCTTGGAATACTGCTCAGTAATGCAGTTTTTCACTGATTTTCTCTCAGTACCAAATGAGCAGGGAAATAAGTTAGTAGTTGTTCTCATTTGGCGAGGGAGGGCAGAGAATACGAGGAGGAGAATGTATATTTGAAAGTTACAAGATTACAGTTTGGGGTAATAAACACAGTGATGGAAATATCTGCTAGAATGAGATACCAGCTTTCTGAAGGAGTGATGTGTATAAAGATTACAGCTGAAATAGAATCATAGATTCATAGAAGATTAAGGTGTGAATGGACCTCAGGAGGTCATCTAGTCCAAACCCTTGCTCAAAACAGGACTAACCCCAATTAATCATCCCAGCCAGGGCCTTGTCAAGCCAGGCCTTAAAAACCAATAAGGATGGAGATTCCCCCCCCCCCCCCCCGAGGTAACCCATTCCAGTGCTTCACCACCCTCCTAAGAAAAATGTTTTTCCTAATATCCAACCTAGACCAGCCCCACTGCAACTTGAGACCATTGCTCCTTGTTCTGTCGTCTGCCACCACTGAGAACAGCCTAGCGCCATCCTCCCTGGAACCCCTCTTCAGGTAGTTGAAAGCCACTATCAAATCCCCCCTCACTCTTCTCTTCTGCAGAGTAAACAAACCTAATTTCCTCAGCGTCTCCTCATAAGTCCTGTGCTCCAGCCCCCTAATCATTTTTTAGCCCTCTGCTGGACTCCCTCCAATTTGTCCACATCCTTTCTGTAGTGGGGGGCCCAAAAATGGACACCATACTCCAAATGTGGTCTTACCAGTGGCGAATAGATGGAAATAAGCACTTCCCTTGATCTTCTGGCAATGCTCCTACTAATGCAGCCCAATATGCCATTAGCCTTCTTGGCAACCAGGGCACACTGCTGACTCATATCCAGCTTTTTGTCCACTGTAACCCCCAGGTCCTTTTCTGCAGAACAGCCTAGCCCGTCGGTCCCCAGTCTGTAGCTGTGTATGGGATTCTTCCATCCTAAATGCAGGACTCTGCACTTGTCCTTGGTGAACTTCATCAGATTCCTTTTGGCCCAATCCTCCAATTTGCCTAGGTCCCTCTGCAATCCATCAATAAAACCAAGTTCATACAGTTGTTAATCCTTTGGGGAATAAGAAGAGGAATTAACCTTGATATAGCCCCCGCCATTCCAAAGTGCTTTATAGTCCTAACATGATATGTCAACTGCACATATAGGGCTCACAATCCACTGTAGACATGCAGCCACTTCAGGTGGACCATAGGAGCTGGACAACTACAAAAATGTACACTACACAATTATTTCGGACAGGAAGAGAAGACTAATTTTGTAGTGTATCTAAGTTAAAATGAAGGGAGAAATTTAGTGAAGTAGGATTTTGTAATTTGGTTGCAAATCCAGCACCAGCTTTTGAAATCAAAAGTTGGAGTGTAATAAAGAAAAGAATTTAGCCCCGCCCCAATCCACTCCCCTACCCACCCCCATCTCTTGTACAAAGTGCCATGGTATCTTTAGCGATGAGTGGTCAGGACATCAGTGGTACCTCTCATTAATACCACGGGAAGACAGTTCTTCAGAAGTAAAAATGCTAATTGCTGAATCACCAAAACCACATCGTGCAGCACCTGAGAGTTCCTCAGAAGTCTCCCATCATTGTTCTGACCCAGCTCAACCCTGAATTTGTGCACTGAGATGGGATCTTAGCCCCAAGTGGGATGGCTACAGACAATCCAGTTCATAAAATAAGGGCTTGAAAACCTCTGCACTACTATATTCAGCATCTCAGAAGGAGCAAAGGAAAGCATTCACTCAGACGCTGAACATTTTCCTGTCCTATTGCAGGACTAATGGGCAGCTGAAAAATAGCACAAGGGAATATGCTGCATAGAAACAAACCAATCTGCACCGCGAAGAGCCTCGGATATAGACTGAAGAGCATGAAAAGGGAGGAAAACATTTTATCAGAGGTTGTTTGGAGGGGATTATTAGGGGGGCTCTAATAAGCCTATTGTTAAAAGTCTACCATCAAACTCATGGGAGGGATGGAAAGGTTTCCCTGTCTCTAACAGAGCTCATCTCTCCCAGCCTGGAAAATACTGCTGGATCATGCCAGAGACTATAAAGGATTTGCCTTTGTAATGTGCCAGGTGTCAGGTATGTTCAGCATATTCTGCCAAGGGAGGATTGCCCCAGCCAATTAACAAACATTAACTAGTTAATCTAATTAAACAGAGTGCACAAACATTGTACAGTTGAACAAACATTACCCAATTACTCCCTTTAAACTAATTAAAATAGGCAGACTATTCCCTGCGGGGTTACTGATTGTTTGTAAATCAATTGAGATCCTCATGGGAAGGCGGTTGTATACCATGGTAATTGCAAAGCATTATTAGTCGGAATGTGACCTTTGACATCTCTCTCAGACACTGAATGTAAATCTGAATTGTATTTACACAGTGTGTGTAAGAACCTCTTCTAACACAGACAGGGCTATTTTCAAGAAGCTAATGGATCCTGTAAATACAGTAGTGCCTGGGAAAACACCTTGCAAAATTGCACTGTCCTGGGAATACACTGCAACTCATATCGTTCTGGGTGGTATTTAAACCTTTGGGCATTCCTGGAGATGGCACATAATAGCTTCCAGCTCTCCTGCCCTGGCTAGAACTGTCCTTGTCTAGAACAGATCCTGGGCCAATATACGAAGCAGAATTCATGGCTGTACTTTTTCAAATGCAGTTTTACAGTAGAGGCAAACTGATTTACACGAAGTGGATGCCTGCTTGGCAAATTGTGAGCATTCAGTCGTAATGTTACCAGAGAGAGGATTAGAGAGGTCAGGCTGTATATCGTAGCAGCTCTGTATTTTTGCTTATGACACAGGGAGTCTTTACAGTCCAGAGCTGACTCTAGAATGCAGGCTTTCAGTAAAACAATAAGCAACTCCCTGTGTTTAAGGCTCTGGTGTTTCTTACAGTGAAAGAATATGGAGCAGGACCAGTACATAATGGGCCCAGTCCATTCCTGTGCAATAACACAAGCCTCTTATATAAAGCTTTTAAATCTGTAGGTCTCAAAGAACTTTACAAAGAGGGTCAATATCATTACCCTCACTTTACAGAGGGGAAACTGAGGCAGAGCCGGGACACGACTTGCCCAAAATCACCCAGCAGGCCAGTGGCAGAACCAGAAAGAGAACCTTGCGCTCCTGACTTGTAGTGTGGTGCTGGGCCACAGTGGAAGTAAATATGGCCCAACTTCTGTTGGCTTTCAAAGTTAAATCAAAGGAATCCACTCCAGTATTACTGATTTATTACAGTATTTTACATCTCTTCCCTTAGTGGCAGCTAGGTGCATGGATGAGTCACAATACAGCCTTGAGGGGAGCGGAGGTGGACGCATTGCTGGGCTGTAAGGGGGGGTCAGGGACACAGTTTTGGGAATGCAGGCCTCTGATGGGAGAGGGGGGCCTGAGGTTTGCTGAACCCTCCAGCCCTGACCCAGCTAAGCAGGCGTTTAGCCCCAGCAAAAGCTGGAGAAAAAGTTTTCCAGACACCCCCCGCTTTTTTTCCCCCTTATTCTAATCTGGGAGAGGGCAGGCTGGACAAACTGTTCCAGCATTTACCATCTCTTTTCCCCCTCAGTCTCCTCTTTGTTCCTTTTCACCTACCGACACGAACTGCAAACTCTAATCAGCCTCTCTTTCAGGAAGGAATAAATTCGCTCTTCCTCTCATTCCTTAGATGTGCAGATTCACTGAAGAATCCTGACCTGGTCAATGCATTAATTTAAATTGATGCTTTTGTTCATCAGGATCTACTTGTAAGGAGAAAGGGTTCAAAATGGAGGGCAGTGCTTTTGTGCAGCATATGCACAAAATTGGATATGATATGATAAATTGGGGCGAGAACTGGGAGCTTATAAACACATCGCTGGTGCAGATAACTGGTAGCCTGGCTTGATTTTTGAAGGGGTGAAGTACTAATGAGACTGTGTCTGATGTTTTCATTGCCTGATTACAACTTTCCCCCCTTTTAAATGTGTACGTCTATCTATCTAAGCTCCTCTCGCTATCTGATTAATTCTTTAAGTTAGTTACTTGTTTTGCCTGGTTTATAAAAATATTTTTTCCTATTCAGTTTCCCCAGGTATTCTCTTCATTCTTGAAGGGACACCTTGGTTAAAAATAATATTAAAATCCACCCACTAACTTCTTTTCTTATTGATTGTGTCTTAGGTTATTTAAACTAACAGAATTCTGAAAATCTAATTTATGTTTCACTAGCTGAGGATAGTTCTGCTTTGAGCAGGGGGGTGGACTAGATACCTCCTGAGGTCCCTTCCAACTCTAAGATTCTATGATTCTATTATTTACATTGTTTGGTTAATTTCACATTTTGATTCCCATGCATTAGCTCACTGATTCAATGTTGATTTGCAAGCACCACAAGAAAATTTAAAATCCAAATTAAAACACAAAACGAGACTATTGTAATGAACACACCAGTGTGTATACGAACCAGAGCCTTGACTGGATTGAATCAGAATTGCTCAGTTGTTTGTCATAGGCGTTATACTGTTAACAGCTAATGTATAGTCTCCTTTAACTCAAGTAGTAATAGACTTTGCTGGAGGAGGAGGATCTGAGCTGTAGCTATGGTGAGGCTATGGTGTACAACAAACGGACAACCATGGAGTCCAAGACTCACATGGATTTCTCACAACATTATATACCTGTTTTTCATACTGTAATGAAAGTATGTCTAGTAGTGATTAGTTTTATGAAACCTTTAAAAAAAAGAGGTTAGATTAACTCAGAGTCTCATTGCTTTCACAGATTGTAATAGAGGATGAAGAAGAAATAATTAATAAGGAACAGCTCCTTGCAATACGTAGATGATGAGAAGCAGGATACTATGCAAAGTCTTCTATAGAAATTGCTATACAGGCTTAATTTAGCAGTACAGCACTTACGTGCTACCATGCTGAGAGCTATTGAAAATGTTAAAGACTAATTCTTCTAAATTCTAATACAGAAGACTAGGGAGAATCACTACATTGAGAGCTTAAAGTGCTTAACAGTCACTTCACCAATAAGCATGCATAGCCCTACATATTGCACCATAAAAATATTTGTGCTGGACCCTTATTACTCCCCACATTACTCCAAACATTTTTAATTCCATCCTGACCCTGAGCTAAGGGACCATCACACTGACAAATTATGTAATTGTAATTCATCACTGTTCCAGCTTCCCAAGGCTAGTAACACAGGATGCTGTAGTGCAGACAGGATCAGGTGTTTATACCACTATATCATTTAACCCTCCAGAGGTCCAAAAACCTCTTCAGGGACACTTTCATTTATTACTGTAGTTACTTTTTAAACCCATCCTTTGTTTTGGCGTAGCACAACCTGTTCTCTTGGAACAGGACTCAGAGCAGCAACCAAGGCCAGTAAGGAACGTGTAGATAGATGTTATGCAGTTCATGTTCTTATATTTATGTCTGCTGTGAAATACCTTTAAGAGCTGTATAAACATCACAGTTAAACCAATCTTTGCATTCACTTGAGATTGTCAAGCTTTACGGTAAACAGTCAAATTGTTCATTTGATCCAGCTTGAATTAGCTGTTTGATTTTCTATCCTCAAGGCAAAATAGAATTATACAAAAATGAAACAATTTAAAGCACCCTGCCTCCCCATTTACACAGGAGCAGCTAGTCCTCAGAAATATTAAATGATGTCCAGGTATTATGAGTAAGAAGGAATGGATTTTAAGGCCAGAAGGGACCATTGTGTTCCTCTAGTATGATCTCCTGTATAGCATAGGTTATAGAACTTCCCCAGAATAATTCCTAGAGCAGAGATTTTGGAAAAACATCCAATCTTGATTTAAAATTTGTCAGCGATGGAGAATCTCACAATACCACTTGGTAAATTGTTCCAATGGTTAATTACTCTCACCATTAAAAATATATTATTTACGGTCTGTATTTATCTAGCTTCAACTTCCAAACACTGGCTTGTGTTCTACCTTTCTCTGCTAGATTGTAGAGGCCATTATTAAATATCTGTTCCCCATGCAGGTACTTACAGACTCTAATTAAGTCATCTTCTCTTCGTTTTCTCATCCTGTAATCATTCTTGTGCCTCTTCTCTCAACCCCTCCAATTTATCAACATCCTTCTTGACTTGTGAGCACCAGAACTGGACACAGTAGTCCAGCAGTCATCACACTTGTACCAAATACAGAGGTAAAGTAACCTCTCTACTCCTCTTCAAGATTTCCCTTTTTATGCATCCCACGATCGCATTAGCTCTTTTGGCCACATTGTTACATGGGGAGCTCATGCTCAAATAATTATACACCACGACCCCCAAATCTTTTTCAGAGTCACTGCTTCCCAGGCCAGAGTCCCCCATCCTGTAAGCATGGCTGACAGTCTTTGTCCCTGAATGTATACGTTTACGTTTAGCTGCATTAAACACATTGTTTGCTTGCACCAAATGTACAAAGTGATTTCGATTGCTCTGAATCAGTGACATATCCCCTTCATTATTTACCACTCTCCCAATATTTGTGTCATCTGCAAATGTTGTCAGTGATGATTTTGTTTTCTTCCAGGTCTTGATAAGGATGTTCAATAGTATAAGGCCAAGAATTGATCATATGTAGGATCCCATAGATTGACATAATGAGGGAGGATCTGATAACAGCCTTTAACTATCTGAAGTGGGTTCCAAGGAGGATGGAGCTAGTTTGTTCTCAGTGGTGGTAGATGGCAGAACTAGGAGAAATGGGCTCAAGTTGCAGTGGAGGAGGTCTAGACTGAACAGTAGGAAAAACATTTTCACTATGAAGGCAGTGAAGCACTGGAATGGGTTACCTAGGGATGGGCGGGAATCTCCATCCTTAGAGATTTTTAAGGCCTAGTTTGACGAAGGCCTGGCTGGGATGATTTAGTTGGGGTTGTTCCTGCTTTGAGCAGGGATTTGAACTAGATGACCTCCTGAGGTCCCTTCCAATCCTCATCTTCTACGATTCTATGATATAAGAGGTTAATATGCCTCTGAACAATACAACTTTCCAAACAGGAAGTCTGGATACTGAAAGCAGAACAAAGAAATCAGTCTTTCTGCACATCATGCAATTTACAGATTTAACCATAAGGAAAATATGGAACATAGCACAACAGAGAAGGAAGGCTGTGGTATAATGGGAGACCCTCCAAGGAGTCACTTCAGACAAGCTGTTTACATTAGTATACAACTCCATTTTGCACAGCATCTTTCATACACTCTGTCCACACAGAGCTTTACCAGATTGGAATGCACTTTGACAGTTAAAATAGAAAACAAAAGCAGAGGGAGACAGAAATAAAGTATGAAAAGATGTTTTCAGGAGAGATTTGAAAATGCTACAAAGGAAAATGAGGTGAAGAGGTAGAGGATGAGGCTCTTGCACCAGAACTGATGAGAATGTGTGAAGAGAAGAAGAGCTTGCTGCCTTTCACCTCCCAGGAGAAGGCATCATTTCCGTTCCATCTGCAGCCATTTCCGTGGTGAAAGGGGAGCCAGCTCCTTCTCCATGTCCAGCCTATCAGCTCAAAGGAAAGCGTCTCTGTACCATCCCCAATTAGTTTAGGGGGAGAAGTGTCTGCCTGCACCTCAGTTTGGTCAGGGGAAGGAATCCAATGGCCGTTCATTCAGAAGCATCGACCACAACGTGCTTACGGGAAATACTTAATCCATGGGAAGGGATCTCCATGTACACCACTTCTCTACCTGCCCCATGGGAACACATTTTCCATGTACACTTTTTTCTGGCTTGTCTTAGCTCAGATTTTTGGATTCCATCTTCTCTGATGAGAAACTGAAATAAACTCGTACCTTCCAAAATAACTTAGCAGCAGATAGGTACTGAGTCAGTTTTCCCTAGGTATCCTAAAAAGCACAGAATGATCCTTGTAGCTGGAATATTTTGTGCAATGGGTGAGGTTTTGGGTGGTGTTTGACCTAAACTGGGAAGCTGTTCCAGGGAGGTGGGTGGTAGTGTATCAAGAAGGCAGAAAGCCCCGAGTAATTGAAAAAAGGGAGAAATCAGGAGTGAAACTTGGGTAAACTTGTGAGAGCAATAGAGCTTGTAGAGAGAAATGAGGGCAGAGTTATGAAACTATTACATTATCAGTACAGGTGGGAGCTGGGAACTCCAGAGTTTTGATTCTTGCTCTGCCACTGAGCCAGTGTGTGGCCTGCAGCAAGTTACTTGATCTCTTTTTGTTTCAGTTTCCCCAACTCTAAAATGGGGATAATAATTCTTAACCTCTCCCTCAACCTGTTGATTAGTCTCTTAATGTTTTATATCAGGCATTGTAGATGTACCGTGTTATGTAGTTAATAAATATTGTTAATAATAAGTAATATTGACTTACTATGACCATGTACCAGTTGTGTCATTATTTACAAAGCTCTACTCGATTGTGCTGTGTTGTGAAAAGTTTACCCATTTGCACAGTTAGCAATGTGTTGACTAATTTCTTTTCTAGCAGGCATATGAAGTAAAACTGACAAAATGACAACCACAGTTACAGAGAACAGCTATGAGGATCGATCCAGAAGAATAATCTGCAAAAACCCATTTCTGAATATCAAGGTAAATACTTCAAGTATGTTATAATCCCCTCAAGATTACAGGCCAAGAAAAGAAAAGGAAGTGTTTGGGTTCTGCAAAAGCCATCTGTCATTTCTTTTTATTAAATGATTGCCAAAGCTCAGATAAAGATCTCCCTCCTTCCAGAAGTTCAATGAGGAAAAAAGTACATTTAATCTACAAAGCACACACAGCAAAAATGATGTTATACCAAAGGTTTTATTTACAATTTTTGCAGTATTTAATCTCCCATGGTTAGACTCTCAGCACCCACAATTGGAGCCACATTTTCAAAAGAATTTCACTTCCATTTGGGCATCTATCTACGGGCCAGATTTTCAAAATTGTCTAGCACCGACATGCTGAGTTCTCCTGAAGATCTGGCCTCTTTTCTTATCATGTCCCAACAAGTGTATACAAAGTATTATGAGGCATTTTCGTTGCAAAAAAGTGACCTTGTGTTGAAAAAAGAGAGGAGGGACTCTGGGTTCCGTGCTCTGTCTCTCACCTTCTGAGGAATTGCTGTGCAAGCTTGGGCAAGTCATTTAGATGCCAGTCCTGCAAAGATTTGTGCAAGTGCTTAACTTTAGCGTTGGCATAGCTCTGCAGGATTAGGGCCTTCCCTTTTGGTGCCTTGGAGCTTTTGGCTCTTCATCCACCTGTGAAGTATATCACATTTTGGGAAGCAATGCAGCCCAGTGAGGGGTTGTGCCACCCCTGCCCTGCAACCTTGCATGCCTCACAATGCCAGCTTCCAACCTGGGCCACTCCCGTACAGCCAAACAGCATACAGGTCACACACCCTGAGTGTCTGTGCGTAACTGCAGTCCTAGTCCAGCAACTGTGACCCTGGCAGCCTGCCCGCAACACACCAGCTACACGCAACATGGTTAGCAACTGCAGGGTAACCCCAACACACTCCCAGTCCTGAATTTTCCCCCAAAATGTGTGTTCTGTATGTTCAGTCCTCTCCTGGACAGTTCAGATGTTATAGGTCCATTGCCCCTGAAGGGATCAATGTACAACACTTTGCTACTTTAATTGGAATTACCAAACAGTTCAGATTAAACATAACGCTGGATTATTTTTGGTTAAAGAATAAAACAAATGAGAGGGATTTTAAGCGAGAACAAGCATAAGGGGTTAAAGTCAGAAATGGCTACAAGAGAAATCAAGATGAAATGCCTTCTAATGCTAAATCTTAACAAACTAGACTTCGTTCAAGGTAAAATTCTTACCACATGTTCCCAGCAACAGGGCTGACCAAATTCTCAAATAAGGATCTGCCCTCAAAAGCTAAAGGGCTCATTCCTTTGTTTTCTTAGGTGAAAGAGCGAGTGAGTGAGATAGAGATAGAAAGAGAATATCTGGGGTGTTTTTGCTTCCTCACTTTTGTAGTCCAGTAACCCTTTGAAGTGGATAAATCAAAGATTAAAGAGGGTGATGTGTGAAGGAGCTCCCATGCTCTTTCTTCTTCTGTGTGTCTGCTGAAATGCAGATTTAGCTTGTCTCTCTCTTGCTTTGTCAAGGACCTGATTTACTACTGATAAGTAAATCAAGGTAAACACGCTCTCCTTTGTTTTAGACAGATCTGCTTAACCACTCCTGCTTACTTACACGAGTTTGAACATGCACTACCAACACCATACAGGGGGATTCACAACTTTACATATAATGTTGCTACACACATTTCACCATGATATTAGGGAACAATGAATTACTAGTTTTCAAAGGATAACTCACAAGGCATAATTTGTTCAAAGATTATTACAATAGTGTGTAGGATGTGAATATAGGGGTGCATTCATTCAAAAGCGGTTGTAATAATACTTACTACCTGATAGGATCAGGCCTGTGAGGTTTGATTAATTAATATTTGCAAAGTGCTTTGAGATCCTTGGACAAACAGCTTGTCTAACTATAGCATGAGGTTGATCACCTGATACTTTCTTATTAGGTATTTTTACTAAGCTATAAGGTTACATGATCAAGACTTTGTTTTATGCACTGGAGTAAAACAGGTATTGCTCTGCCTAATAATAAGACTTCTCAAAGTGTTCAGCAAACATTAATGAATTTTGCCTCAAACCCCATGTGAGGGAGGGGCATATCATTAGCCCTGTTTTGCAGATGGAGAAACTGAGGCATGTGACATACCCACAATCCCACAGAGAGTTTGTGGGGGAAACAGGAATGTAACCCAGATTACCTGACACAGTCCTATGAGTTAGCCACAAAACCATCGTTCCCCTCAACTTAACTTTGTTCTCATGGAAGTGCAAGTGAAAATAAAACAAAGCTAACATTTGTCTATGCTGATGCGTACAAAGTGGCATGCACTGTAACTAATCCGTAATCTCAAAGACACACGCTGCAATAAGGGTGCAAAGGAGGGGTGGCACAAGGCAGCTCTGAAATCAGCTGTTATTCTAGCACAATCAGCAGCTGTACTCCTGAGATGAGAGAGAGACAACAATCTGCCTCACAAATGTTGAAGGCCAAAGTGTTTGATAACACTGTGGTGTTGTGTTTGACTGGTAGGATCAGGGAATGGGTTTTTGGTTCCTGAGCCTTTCTTTGCTGGGACACAGGTCTGAAGCCAGCCCATGCTGGTGATGGAAAATAATTGTTGTTTAAACATACGAACGGCCATCCTGGGTCAGACCAATGGTCCATTTAGCCCAGTACCCTGTCTTCCGACAGTGGCCAATGCCAGGTGCTTACTTCCTGTGAAATGAGCGAGTGGTCTCAATTCAGCTCCTAGAGGATAGATTACAGTAAACCTTCCTGTTGGTAGGCTCAGCAGAGAGAGTGTTTGATTTGATATGGACT
This sequence comes from Mesoclemmys tuberculata, assembly GCA_007922155.1. Taxonomy (NCBI): domain Eukaryota; kingdom Metazoa; phylum Chordata; order Testudines; family Chelidae; genus Mesoclemmys; species Mesoclemmys tuberculata. The sequence continues at coordinate 368,117 of ML675720.1, read as the reverse complement.
CTGAACTCTCTTCTCATTCCTAAAAAGGGGTTCTTCCAGGTCAGAACTGAAGAGCATTGCCATGGCAACATGGGGGAAGTTTGTACTGCTGCAGTCCATGTTCTGCTGTTGCTAACCCAACACTTTGCCAGCACTAAGCTCACTTCCAAAAGTCTGCGAGAAAATATGAGTAACAGGCATAAAATGGACCCTGATCCATTCCCCATCCCCATGGACAGTGTAAACTACCTGCACAGCAGCCTAGACCCCTAAAAAACAATCTTGAAAATAAATCTGGAGTTTGTTTCTAAGAGCTTGCCAAGGCTTTAAAGGCATTTGCCACCTCACTTGGCTCTTAGAGATTTTTCTTTTTGAAGAAGAAGCTCTGGATGTGTCAGAAATCCCACCGGAAACCTAAACCCCAGGAGACATCATCTGGTGGTTTGTGTGTGGAAATGTCTGGGGCTGCAGCTCACTGTGAGTTTGAATAACATAAAAATGGATGATCTAAGCTGGATTCGTGCATGTGCTGGGGGAGCGGAGACAGAAGAATTCATCCTAATGCATGATGAATGCTCTGCAGAGCAACTTTGTCCCCTGCTTTATGTTGCTCTCTTGAAGTTAGGCCACATGTTCAGATTTAGAATCAATGTCTGATTTCCTCACGTTCTGGGAGATGATTTTAGAAGCAGGACCTGAATCATCCTCGCAAGAAAACCGAAGACGTGCTTAGCATGCCTTAGCTTTGTGTGCCTACAATAAGCTGAATGTATGGCAAATGGAGTCGCACCACTGTAGATTTTCAAGCAACTAAGGCACAAAAAGTAATTGTCAGATGTCAAAATGCCACTCAAGAAGAAGATACTGTACAGACCAGAAGGACCTGTGACGTTGGCCCCTAGAGGAGACTTGATGAGAGAGCTTTATCTGGGCAAATTGCAAATAAGGCAGTAGGCAAAGCCCTAAATACTGGTGTTTTTTCTCCCATAAGATATGCCAAGCCAGCAACAAACAGCTTCTGATGACCTCACTGGTCATTCAGTAGACAAAAATACAGGTTTCCTTAAAATTATCCAGCCCTTTGACTAGCACCCAGACAGCCAAGTCAAATATGATGGGGATTTCTGAAAATCTTTATCCATCATACGTAAAAATGTTCTACCGATCCCAAAGGACCGGACACTTACCAAACAGGTCAATGAACAGTTCAGATCTTACCCAAATACATGCTTAAAGCCAATGCTTATTAACTAAACTAATATTTGTTTAAAAAAAGGAAAGCGTAACGGTTAAAAGGTCAGCACACACATGAAAATAAAGCACTTATGTCAGTTTAGACTTTTTTGTTAGAAATCCAGTCCAGAGAAATTAAGACTAAATAGTCCTCGCACAGACATTTGTTCAAATTCTCCCATGAGAATTAGCAGGGTGATTCCAGGCTGGTGCTGGGATCCCAGTCTTGTGATCCAAACTTTCCCTGACAAACTTGGACAGCTTTGAGATAAAAAGGATCAGGCCTGAAGCTTCCTTTGTAGTTGAAGCAAGGTGAGCACTTGCAGTTAACTGCTTTGATGAAAGTGATGTTTGATCTTTACTCAATGCATCTCTTCCTCAGACAACAGTCAGCAATAACCATTTAAGCTCTCAAGACAGTCCACAGAGATTTTCTTGAGTGGAGAATAATAATGCATATTGTCCTTTGAAGTAAAACCTTCATCCCCTAGCCACAAATATAGCTGCATTAGTACAGTTAACAGACAGTTTACATAAAACTCAAAGAGTAATACAGGCAAATGCTGTTATACCAAAGGTCCATCTAAATGTTTATATTTCCTTTTGACTTTTTAATCAAACGGAACAACAGTGATAGACAGGAAAGCAGTTTATCTACATTGCTAACCTCTAACGAGATATATGTAAACAACATCAAATAATTAAAAAGAATACACTTGCATATCAAAGCTCTAATCTACTTATAAAGAATGACCCTTACTACCACTGTATTTTCCTAAAATATGCCTCTAAAGGTCAGATTTGGGCCGTGCAACTTACAAAGTTGCTTAGTTTTTTCTGGCCCAGCGTCACAGGGCCTTAAAACTTTTAATGGCAAATGGCACTAATTCCTACAATACTGCAAAATAGGGGTTTGATGCAGCTTCCACTGAAGTCCATGGCAAGACTCTGTGACAGCAAGATCTAGCCTTGACTTAATATAGTGAACATTGGGGGGTAAATTCTTTTCTAAGTAACAAAAGAGCAGCTCCGCTGAAGTAGATGGGGTTGTACCGGTATCCAGGAGGGGAGAATTTGACCCATTAGACTTTGTAGCAGAAAAGCACATCAAACAAAACACGTAAAAACTACTGACAGCTGAAGTTTAGGTTAGCTTTATATCTTTAGCTGTCTTCATGAATATTGTAATGAAGATTAGGATGACAAATCCAGGAAGGGAATATGGGAACACGGTGTTGTGGCTAAAGCCTGGGACTGAGCACAATGGGCCGATATTTTCAAAAATGGCTACTTATTTTGGGTATCTAACCTTAGTCACTTTATATGGTCCTGATTTTCTGAGGGCAGAAGGTTGGCACTTTCTGAAAATTAGGCCCCATTAAGGAGTCTCAAGTTGGGCACCCGAAACCACTAGTCACTTTTGAAAATCTCTACAAAGACATCTGGGTTCCTTACTTGGCTTCCTTACAGGGCGCCTCCCTGGGGCGGAGTTTCCGCACCCGCAAATGCAGGCTGTTGTGAAGATGAATTTATTAATGTATGTGAAGGGCTTTGAGATCCTCAGAAGAAAGGTGCTGTGGACTGCTAAGGTGTTACTGTGTGTGTTATGGCAGCAATTCACCTGTCCATTAAAACAAAGTTATGAGTGTAATACAGTCCGCTTGACAGCAAAGACATACAATAATGTGTGTTACACAAGAATCAGTGGAAAGAGTTTCTAACAAATAAAGCATGGTATAGGAAGTTGGCTGGACCTGGCCAGCTACTATATAAAAAGAACTTGAAGTTGCAGTTGTGGCATGAGTTCTTCTGCTCAACTATTTTCTCCTACTTTATATTCTGAGTGTGTATGTGTGTGTTTTCAGTCACTTATTACCTGCCATCATCCCTTTCTGGAATCAGACCAGAGCCTGCACACGCATTTGAATTACTCTCAATGTTAGCCTGCACCTTACTGTGGTTAAAGGGTCGTGCACTTGTAAATAGCACACTCTGTCCTGCCTTGAATCGCCATCCCTCCTGCAGACATATCTGTGTGTTGTCCATTTGGCTGGCAGTCTGGAATATGTTTGAGTGCAGGCCTGGCCTGAGATCACATGTGAAAGCCACACTAACCCAGGCCGGATTCTGCTGAGGAGAGCTGTAACGCCCAAGGGTGGTGAACCAAACTTGCCTGCGTTCTGCTGGCAAGCGTTCTGAGACCCAGACAGGTAGGAGAGGGCGCTAGGGGTCTGTGAGTGGCCACTTGCTAAAAATTCGACCATTATATTGAAGAGTTGGTTGGGATGAGTTTCCTGCCTCTGACAGATCCAGGCCAGCTCCGAATGCCACTGAATCCTGTCAGAGATGAGTGTTGCCAGGGCTCAGAAAAAATACTTCTGAAAAGTAATTTTTTCCCCTGGGTTATGCACCAGATTGTACCATGCATACCCCTCTCCTTCCCATTACAGGCCAGATTACACAAGCTACTCCCTGGGCTATGCCAGCAGTATCCTGTGCATGTTTGTTTAGGAACAAGCTAGAAACACTCCTTTCACAGTGCCCTTAATATTAGTTTGTGCAGTACTTTGGCCTTGGTTATTGTCACGAACAAGCAATTTTGATTCAATGGGGAAACAAACAATTCCTCATTCCCTCCTTTCTGCAAACACATCCACCTAAAAGTAGAAGCTTATATCGTCGGCTAAGGGAGAAAATTTCAGTGGGAGCCTATTGTTACAATCTCAGGAGCATATCCAAGAACGGACAGGAAGCATTGTGCAATCGACTTGCCTACGGCATAGAGCATAGCAGTTGGTATGTGTCTTTTCTGAGCATTCATTAAAAAGGATGTTTCACCTGTGGCCTAAGCTGCCCTGTGCTAACTGCATGAGCCACGATGACAGGAGAGCATAACTAATAAGACCTTTTCAGCCCACTGAGTGTAAGGAGACCTGAGTTCTTTTCCCAGCTTTACTATTCACTGATGCCTGGCTTTGGGCAAATTGCTCCATCTTATTCTGTGTCTCTATCCCCCCCCTCCACCCCCCACGTGTAGAATGGGGGTAATAATACCTACCTCCCAGAGGTGATGTGAGGCTTGTTGGATCTGTGTTTGTGAGGTGCTTTGAAATCCTTAGATGTCAGACTCTGGGTAAATACACATCATGATATTATTATAGCATTAACAGTCTCATGTCGGTGCCATTCAGAATTTCGACAGCCATTCCAAAGCTTAATGTTGTGAAGAATCATGTGGATAAAATGCTTATTCACCAGCAAAAACAACGAGAGCCCTGTGCCACTTTAAAGACTAACAAATTTCTGCAGGCATAAGCTTTCGTGGACTGCGACCCACTTTGTCTGAGGCATGAAATAGAAATCAGATAGGGGGTGTATCTATATATATACACATCCAAGGGTAAGAAACAACAAAGGGGAGGGTAGGTTGTTGTTTTGTCCTATTGTTATTTCTTACCCTTGGATGTATATATACCTCCTATCTGAATTCTGTTTCATGCACTGACGAAGCGGGTTGCAGCCCACGAAAGCTTATGCCTGCAGAAATTTGTTAGTCTTTAAAGTGCGACAGGACCCTCCTCGTTTTTGCTGTATACAGCATAACACGGCTACCCCTCTGGAACGTATGCACCAGTGATCTTCCCTCACGTGCACTGGGTGATATAGATCAAAAACGTGGGGTTGGGATGTCATTTATTTTGGTCAATGGTATATCGATAGGGACCCAGTGAAGAGACTTTCCTTCCTCTGGAGCACTGAGCAGGGATCATCCGTTAGGATCCACTGGGTGTCATGTACACAATCCAATTCCTGCTACTGCAGAGGAGCCGGCACTGGTGAACCTTGGTCCTTTCAGGCTGCTGTGAAAAACTGCACTTATACAGTCGTGCATGACCCTGGCAAATAGGGACCTGGCTTTCACCTGTAATGAGTGAAAAATGTTTGTCTGCTGTTTATTCCCAGGGAATGAGCAGGTAGAAAGAATTTTCCCATTGCCCTGGATAGTGACTGCACCAATAAACTACCAGCTTGGAATGCTTTGCTTATGCTAAATGGACTCTACAGCTTTCCCTTTTTGTTAACCCAGAATCTACTTGAAAGTACATAGATGGGAGAAATGACCACTCGGCTCTAGCAACCCGTTCCTTGGCGCTGCTAGAGAAGGCGAGAGATTCTATTCTACGTAGGGTCTCATGCCACTGACTTCACCCTAGTACTTGGGCATCTGCCGCCAGTGTGCATTACGTGATGGGACGCTCATGGGAGGTTAATTTGCTCTCTCAATCTCTCCCTGGAGGATAATCATGTTCCCTGTTCTGTTTTGTTGCGGTTTTCTTTAAATGTATACTTCTGAGATGGAAGAGCCCTAGGGCCATCTTGTCTGTTTCCCTGTCACAGGGCCCCTATTAAATTTAAGAATTTTAAAATCTCTCTTTCTTGCTTCCCAGAAAGAATCCAGATGCTGCTCCAGATTCCTTAGGGGCACATTGCACCTCCCTTTGCCAGCCTGATCTAGTGTGTTCCAGGGAATGGGAGAATCCATCATCTAATGGAGGGCAGGCAGCTGTTTCCACTAGGAGTGGGCAGCTTTAATCTCCAGAGGGTGGCATAGGAACATTAAATCGTCATATCCCCTGATTGTGCCCTCTCCCTCATAAGCACTACCATAGTGGGGGCTACACTGGCCTGCTGGGGTCCCTAATTTAAGGAAGTTCGTTGCTTTCTCATGCTGCTGTAATCCTCCAATGGACTTTCTGCTTCCAGGGTTTCTGCCCCAAGGCTCAGACCATTGCAATGAATGGCCCAATGTCTTTGGATCTTTGAATTGTTCTTCCACTAAATCCCTTCAGATCATTATTCATTTTTTTTCTTGTTTTTTTTATGATTTCCTTTATTCGGTTGAGCTATTTCTGGCTTTAAGTTGGCTGTGATTCAGTGTGGTACAGGCGGAGTGATTGTAGAGAGGACCTATCATCTTCCTGCTCTGGGATGTGATGTCTTACTAAAAGAAACACATGCCACAGTATACAAATAATACAGTACATTAAAACCCCCATACAATTTCCTCGTGGAGCAGGGAAGAGAGAAACAAAGAACCACAGATGATGGATGCTAGTCCCGTTGCTTAATGCACTTGTGGACAGCACTCAAATACTATGGTGATGAGGGTTGTATAAGAACCTCACTAGAATGTCTATAAACAGATGGCCATGTTGAGCTCTGAGCAAGCAGAAACAATGAGATCTTTGTTCTGATTCAAGTGCTTGGTCTGGATTAATGCAAATTAGTAAATCACATTTTACTGAACTGGAAGAAAACATACTTTTAAATTGATGCTCTCAAGTGTCATAAGCCCCACATTTCTAATACCCTGAAAACTGTTGTAATCCCATAGAGAGTGTCAACTTGGGTCAAAAAAAAACACTACTAGTGCCTTCAAATCCGTTGTTATGACACTAAGAAATTTTGAAACAAACAAAAAAGCTCCTGCTTCTGTAGGACCTACAATATTTGCTGATCTGTTACCCAGTGATAAGAGAAGAAACCCAAGAGGTACTATTAGATGGCAAGTGGAAATGCTATGTTAATTTCAAACTCCAAGGTTAGTGGAGCACTATGATCCATGTCTGACATATAGGTAGGAATAAGATTGAAAATATAATGTCTCTCGCTATCAATCTTCTACGAAGATATCACAAATGAAAGCGAATAGATCAATATTTCAGTGTAATAATTTCTGGCCTGATAGTGCACTGACAGAGCACAGAGTTATAGTGGGATGGCTATTGAAAAAATCTTCCCCTAAATTTAGAAACAGGTGGGGGGGGGGTGAAAGAGAGATTTGGAGGTCTAGGGGCCAAATGTACTAACCTTTTCTCTTTACAGGTGGAAGGCAAGTTACCTTGTGGTTAGAACCATGGGGTCTAGGCAGTTGGCCTTCTAGATTCTTTTCCAGCCATTGACTCATTGCACAGCTGATAAAATGGGTGCAATATACTTACATTCTGGTGTTGTTAGGGTTATCAGTGTTTATGACGTGCTCTGAGACTTTTGGAGGAAGTGTGCTATAGAAGGGAAAGTTTAATTTTTCAAATTCTGATTTAGATCACAAGTGAGTGGAGGTGAATACCTAAATGAATATAGAAATAGTAGTAGTGTGGTGTTACACACAGTTGAGGATGTGACAAATCCTGGACTTGGACTGGATGGATACATAAATCCACACTGACATTGGAGGATTTAGAATTGCTTCTATAATGTTCTGAAATGAATACAGGTAACAGATAGCTACAGGTCCCTCTGTTCATCCTGATGAATCCTGGGATTAGACAGTGAGTCATCAAAAGCAGTCAGGCTGAGGAGGGAAGGAAGATCTTTTTACTTTGTTTGGAACAAAATTATTGTTAAGAAATACAACAAAGCATGGGCCATTTCCTCTGTATGTGACTCTAAACCAGACAAAGCCAGTTGCAAACTGGGCAAAGCCACAACCTGTCAAGGCATCGCATTTTTTGGCTTTTCAACATCAGCTATGAGAGAGCATGTGGAAATAGGTATCGTGAGACTTTGCAATACACCCCGCAACGGCTCTTCAGGGAGCACAATGGCTTCCCTGTCACGGGGGTATATAATCTTTCTTGTACAGTTTGTCCAGTCTGTCTGCTTAAGAATGTGTTAAATTTATTTACTTCTCTGGGGAAGAACATCTCTCAGGGACCACATGACAGAAGCAAATAAGGCCCCTTATCATCACCTCTATTGCTTTTCCTGTTGTGTAGGGATCCCTGAGAGCAGAACTCTTCAACTGGGAGGGTTGGATCCTTCTCCAGGCATGGACCTGGTAACATACACTTTGAACGTGTGTGGAGCTTCAGCATGAAATAGAGAGAGACAGATTTCTCCCTCAGCAGCACCAGGGCAGCCCCTTTGAAGTTACTGCTCTACCTATAAATGTCACTTGATTGATGGTCCTGTGGCCACAAATCAGTGTCCCTGTAGTGCCTTAAGATATAGATAGGGTGGCTGTGAAGTGAGGGGAGTAGCTATGAGGCAGCTAGGCTTTAACAAGGTCTTTGAGAGGTGGGAAAGATCCATAGATATCTGATAAAATGCATCCTTCACATCCCAGTGCCTGTATCAACAGAAATCACCAGATTTAGTTGAGGTTGGTCCTGCTCTGAGCAGGGGGTTGGACTAGATGACCTCCTAAGGTCCCTTCCAACCCTCATCGTCTATGATTCATCTATGGTTTCTATGAAATCAGGAGGGGAGGGGAGAAGTAGGATTATATAAGGTTTTTCCCCACTGAACCTAGAAACAAGGTATTTATTCATTTTAGATGCAGGTTTGTTGCTCCAGTGCTGTAACAGCATGTCAGGTTTTTATTAACATCTCAGGCAGCTGGATGGCTGCAGATCATGGAAAGTACAAATGGCTATGGAGCGTCCATTTCTTGACCACCAGTTCAAATCCAGTGCAGGTTGGTAGTGTTCCCTATGAAATGAGTTTGATTGTCTAAGCCCAGTTGCTAATGGACAGATGTCATTAGTACAGCTGGCAGCAACTGGCAACCTAGCCAAAAAGGATTTAAAGGACCTGGTGACTGAATTGCTCTCTGAATCCCAGAGATAATGGCTCCAGGTCAGGATCAGGGTACAGTAAGTGGGTAGCCTGGGAGACATTTCTACCTGTCCTGGGGATAAATTACTCCAGTCTCTGGGAGTTGTTGATTTGGCATCTCTCACCAGCAATGTCCACACTCGATAGCAGTAGTGATTGCTCCCTCATGTTCAGTGATCACCGCACTTCTTATTGGTAAGAGATTGCTTTATTTAAATATAAGAAAGAGGGAAATGAGTTTGTTTTTAGGCTGCAACTGTCAACAGCAATAACCTCCCTGAGCAGATTTTTTTTTTTTTTGTCTCTGCAGTTTTTTGTTTTCTGCCATGGGTTTCTCCAGCTCTCCCAGCTCCTGCTATCTGGCTATCTGAAAAGCTCAATTTCAACGATTGAGAAGCGATTTGGCTTGTCCAGTCAGACATCCGGATTGCTTGCTTCCTTCAATGAGGTGACATCTGCTGTATTCAGTATGCTCCGTTTTAATCTCCCACCCACACAACTCTCCTGTGTGCTGTCCAAAGGAAGTCTGGGAGGTCATTTGCAAAGTGTTTCACGGGCTTTTTAATCTCTGTCTCCTACTGTAGGTTGGGAACACATTGCTGATCGTCTTCGTAAGTTACTTTGGAAGCAGAGTACACAGGCCTCGGTTTATTGGCTGTGGCGCTATTCTTGTATCCATAGCTGGATTTCTCATGTCTCTTCCTCACTTTATTACGGGGCTCTACGAATATGACCAGTCCATTGCCAGTAGGTACTCAAAATATATATACCTTTTACGCCTTTTGGGGACAGGTAAAGAAGGAGACAATTTCCTGAGGTTTCATTAACTGCAGAGTGTAAGGATGTAAAATATGACAAAAAGAAGCAGATATTGAATTTTTGTTTTCAGAAATTAAAATGTACTGGCCCCAAGAGATAAATATTGACCGAGGTGAACCAAGAGAGGAATAACAAGAAGAAAGCACCTAGCTTGGAGTCAGAGCAAATGAAAATAAGATCTAAAGTATTTATACTCTTAGCCATCCTGCTGCTTCTACTTCCTGCTTCCCCTTTCATTAAGATTATTTATGGCACCAAATGTAGCCGACGTCCCTACCCCAATGAGATTACTGTCAAGGGTCTAACCCCACAAATCATTACTCACGCAAGTTGTCCTTGCACAAATACTCCTGCTGAGTACAGCCCAATCAAGGAGAATACTTATGTGAGCAAGGCTTTGCGGGATGGGGCTTTAAACTGTGAGTGAAGGAAGGGGACTGGATGCAGCCGAAAGCACTAATGGAGCAGTGCCCACAGGCATGGGTGCCAGGATTTTAAACCTCTCTTGCTTTGTTAGTGATTTATTTCATGCTTCCTTGGGAGGCGGCGTGGAGGACTAGTGTTTGTAGGCCTACTTGAAGAAGTAATTTTTAGGGCAGGACGTAAAGGTGGAGGGGGTAGGCTATGGAAGACCAGGTCTGGGAGGGGTTTTACAGGCATGCGGTCTTCACAGAAGAAGCGAAGAGCTAAGAATGAAGAGAATACCGTGGTGGAGATCAGTCAGCCTGCTCGCTTGACCTCAAGGTCCTAATTCCCAGTCATAGTAACAATTGAAACCCTGCTATCAGAATCTACAAAATCCTTTCGAAACTTCTCCTAAGAGGCCTTTTTCCTGTTTCCTTGGGTCACTACACCAGTACAGAACAGCAAGAACACAGCTGGGGATCCAGTCTGGGTCTGCGTTGTAGCTTTCCATTAACATTTCTTCCGCTACAGCCACCAAAGGAAGATTTAAGAAGTGACTATTTCACAGCTTTAGCCAGGGAACAAAGGCCAATGGAAGTGTGGAAACAAGTTCAACCACATACGTCATGACAGGCTCTTGAATATTGCAGATGTTACCTGGGTCAGATGTCTGAGCTATAAAATACAGGGGAAAATCCTGCCGTCAGTGTTATTTAGGGAATAAACAAGCAGCCGTTATGCTATTCTTTTCAATATTTCTTAATCACTTAGAGAATATATTTCAAGATAAATCTGGTATCTATTATTTCATCATTAGTTATTTATGATACTCAATTTTTTTCTCTCACATATCAATCTCCGTTACACTGGTATCGATCCAGAATAACTCCACCAAAGTCAATGTAGATGAGATCAGACTGCCTCTTTAATTGGATTAGATTTTTATCTTTTCTGTATCCATTTTTATTTGTAAATGTGACAGCTATTGTACTTATCCACAGAGTAACCTTCCTTTACTGCCATTGTCCTGTCATCGTAATTATCTTTCATAACTCAACAAATACTTTTTTATTTGGTTTCTGATTGTCTTGCACTGTGTCTCTGATGTGGATGCTAAATTAAGGCCTCGTATTTATTTGTGTTTATTTGTTGAATATCTATATGTATTTGCCACAGTTAGGCAGGTTATTACTGACTAGGTAAAGTGATTTATAAAAAGAAAGGAATATGATATCAAATTTTTCCCTGTGTAACAATTGTGCAATCTTATTGGCCCACTGAGGCAGAAGGGGTTAAAGTGAAAGCAGAATTTAGCTCATCATGTGTTTCATTTGTAAATAGTACGTGGCTATGGAAATCACTAAGAGACAGATTTTCCCAGCCCCAGCAGCTGGCTCAGAGTTGAGGAAAAGCCAAGGGTCGATCAAGGACTATCTCAGGTCTTGCGTTTGGATTGCGGGCTCTGCTGCATGCCGGGGCGTGAATCTTCTCAAAGGGGGCAGGGAGAAAGCGCGTGCTGGAGAGCTGGGCTGGGGAAAGCAAGCTCAAGGAAGCAAGCTGCTTGCCAGACCTCAATCACTCTTTGCACTCTGGAGAGCACGGGTGGGGGGACGGAATTAATCCTCTTGAGGCACAGTCATTGTCTGAGCTCCCCATGGACTATGTGATTCCACAGTTGGGCTGTAGCAAAGTGTCACAACCTAACCCTGAGAGAGGCAAACAGCAGCTCTGTGGTTCATGCTGTTTTACAGAGGGTGTTTCATGTCTGAGCTTAGGTGCCCACCAACTCTGCCTTTGGGTGCTTAGAGGTCTTGCGTTTGCCTCCGCAGGTGTTTTCAGCAATTCTACCGATCTCTGCCAACCTGATCTATCAGTATCCACCAGAAACCTCAGTAATGCGGACTGCGCCTCACACGCAGTGAAAGAAAACGAAGAGGTCCTGCTGATTTTGTTTATTGGCCAGGCTTTGCTAGGGATCGGAGGGGTCCCCATCCAGCCCTTTGGGATCTCCTACATTGACGATTACGCCAGTGAGAGAAACTCACCTCTTTATTTAGGTAAGACTAGAAATAAGTCCCACCATGGTAAGAAAGGAAAGCAGCGCTTACGCTGCGCTGAAGGGACCAGCTCCATGAAAGGCTGTGGTGCTCAGCTTCTCTCCAAAAAACCCCCTTTGACTACAAGAAACTTCAAGTGCTTTTAGTTTTGGCTGCTCCAGACTTTAATTCCAACAAGTGCCAGAAACTCCTGAAACATATTTCATACGGATTTAGTGTAACAGAGAATTGGGTCTTATGTATGTTCATTCTTTCCATGCATAATTGACATAAGAGGGTAAAAGCTGAAGGAGATCAACTGAGGTAGCAAAAATGTATTTCAAAGAGCATGGCCCAGTTTATAATCCAAACTATGCCAGTACATATCTTGAGTATCTTTGTAAATGCAATGGAGTTTTTAAAGCAGGAGTAACTGCAGAATTTGTAAGGGTTTAGAGAAGAGTGACAAAGCTGACTGGGGGTACAGAAAAACTCTCCTATGGAGAGAAATTGAAAAGATTGGGATTGTTTACTAGAAAGGAGAAATGATAAAAGTATACAAAATAATACATGGTATGGGAGAGGTACATAAAGGATTACTCTTCTCTTTTTCGCTTAACACAAGAACAAGGGACTGGGCAATTAAATGAAAAGCTGGGAAATTCAAAGCTGATAAAAGGAAATATTTTTGCACACAGCGTGTAATTAGACTGTGGAACTCATTGTCACAAGAAGCCCATGTGGCCGAGAACTTAGCAAGATTCAAAGAGAGATTGGACATTTACATGAATAGTTAGAGTTATAATTAACATTTGGAAGGAATATTAGAACTCATGCTTTAGGGTTTAAACTATCTCTAACTATTAGAAACCAGGATGAGACCTAATGTAGGGGTAGATTAACCCACATCTGCTACGGCAGAGTTCTTACATCTTCCTCTGGGGCTGTCCCGTCAGACAGGGTACGGGGCTGGATAGACTTTGGGTCTGATCTTGTTTGGCAGTTCCCGTTTTCCTGTGGTTTTGCATCTCCTGTCCCCTGGATGCATTCCTCTCACAGACTGAAACTGCCTGCTGAATGGGAAATGTTTTCTTTTTCCAGGAATCCTGTTCGCTGTGACCATCATCGGCCCTGGTGTGGCATTCATGTTAGGGTCTGCCATTTTGCGCTATTATGTGGACATTAACAAAATTCCCCTAGGTAAGTTAATGTAGCCTCTGAGGGCCATTATCCATTCTTCATGCAGTGGGGGAAAGGAGGAGTGTGTGTGAACTTTCCTGTTCTCATAGGCAATGTTATTTCAGATTTGTGTGCTAGCATAATGATGCCAAAGAGCTTAAAAAGGTCTGAAGTGTACCGCATCGCTGCCGTACATCTGCCATCAAGTGAAGCAAAGCCTGGTTTCCTTGAACTCTGCTGACACATTTGTATATGCCTCGATGCCTTATCGACGCTTTCTGTAATCATTCTGCTAGCAGCTTGCAGGGCTCCGGGAGCTCCAAACCAAACACAGTAAGTGCTGCGAGGCAGCTGGCTGAGTAATCAGATATGGCAAGTGGATGCTTCCCTTCCAAATCAGGGTCACCCACGAATCTGAGGAGGTTAAATCAAGCACAGCCGCTGCTGCCGAAACGTCACGTTTTCCTCACGCTTTCTCCTTCCTCAGTCATGAGGATCACTCACACCTGTGCTGTTGCCATGCAGCAGCTCATTTCCAGTTCTGCCCCCCCAAGTTGAGCGAAGCCTGTGTATTTATTTGCCCTTACCATGCTCACCACTGTTGCATATGAGTGCCCGCTAGAATTACACTTTATTCATTATGCTTCTCTCGATGGCTTCTCAGTAGCCACTGGTGTATTGGAGCTGTACAGGTCTAAGCATCCCCCCACTGTGGGGGGGGGTGTAGGAGGAGGAAAGTCAAAATGAAAGGGGAGGAAAGAAGCCCAAAAAAGAAGCGAAGGGGAGAAAGAAAAGAGACGTGGAATGTGCAAAAAGACAGGGTAACTGAGGAGAGGAGAGGGGCGGAGGGGGGGTCTTGAAGCGTTCCAGTTTCATTGGCACTGCGCCGTGTTAGGAAAGCGTTTGTGGGCTCCTCTGGCCCTAGGAAAGATCTCTAACACCCCGATAATGTCAATACGTCCACAAAGGCAAAACTAGTGACCACCACACGACTGGCACTGCTGGCTCAAGAAGTGCTGGCTCAAGCACTCAGAAGGGCTAAACAGCCGGTCAGCAATCTAAAAAGGAAACAAAACTGTTACAGACCACGAGAGTTACTCAGTAAGGACCTGATACAGACCAGTGGGTTCTTCTGTCTCTGCCTTGAGTGCTGCACAATCCTGGCCTGGCAAACGGAAGAGGATCTTTCTGGGCCCTGATTTGTAACACACCAGTAGGTTACTCTTGCTGCCGTTGCACTCCCTGGCATGAGATGTTATGATGCAGGGGACTATCTCTTGCACCCCCATCCCCTGAGTGGCCACATCCTCAGCCCCAAAATGGACTGTCTCTGTCCATGTCTTCTCCCTGCCGTCTCTACCTGGGTGTTCTGCAGCCTAGCCCTCCGGCCAAGTCACACCAAAGTTCAGTTCCCTTCTGGGGGTAACAAAAGTTCATCTACTCCTGGGCCCTGCGGAGTTTTTCCTGGATCTGTCTCCCCCAGCAGGTTCTCTCTCCCCATTGCCTCCCTTCTCCAAGGACTCAGACAGTTTGCCTCAGGCATCTCCCTATTCCTTGTAGGCCCTATCATCTCAGGGCTCTCTGCCCCCATATGAGCCCGAACTAGTCCCTCTGGGCGTCAGCCAGGCCTTTCCCAAAGAAGGGACACCTTCCCCCCCGTTCTCCTCTCCTGAGTCTTCCCTTTGACTGAATTCACAGATCTATTTAAGTAGTCCTCACCCTGATCTTCTGCAGCTGGGATCTGTCATTATAATTAAGTGTCCTCGCACCCAGGCGGGATCACTAATTATCATGACCTGGGTAGATCGCCAGTGAGGCTGAGGGACAGCTGCGTAGTCACAGGCCAGGCAGAGTCCCGCTTGCTTTAAAGAGCCTGCCAGGCTGTGACAAACATTGCAACATTTCCTGCACTTTGAGAAGAGATAAGAAAACTTCTCCTGGCCCGAGATCAAAAACCATAAATACCAGGAGAGCTGGAAAAACCGGGGGACTTTTCACACTGTAAACACTACAGCTTCTGACCCTTCCTTCGATTTCTGGCATTCTGGTTTGAGTCACATGGGAAAGTCTATACACTGTGTTGTTTTGTATATACATAAACCTGTTCTTCAGGGACGGTCTCAGCCCAAAAGTTTAAAGTCAGATTGGAATTGCAAAGGCCTAGAAAGCACTGAAAGGTCTGCAGGAAGCAAAAGGGCTTATCTGAGCAATTCACAAGCAATGGGCAAAACTGGCTGGAAATAAATATACTTACTTCATTGACAGACATAAATAAGTCTCACACTTCCTCGATAAGTTATTATAGGTATAGGCTTGACAAAGCCCTGGCTGGGATGATTTAGCTGAAGTTAGTCCTGCTTTGAGCAGGGGGTTGGACTAGATGCCTCCTGAGGTCCCTTCCAGCTCTAATATTCTATGATTTGCCCAAGGCCACAGTACCAGAGCAAAATTGCCTGCATACTAAATCCATGCTTAAGCCAGTCCACATTCTCCCCAGCCAGGAAGGTGTTATGTGGGAAGGGAGCTGCAAATTCCAAAACTTCAGAGGTTTGCGTATTATAGGCTTGCTTGGCTCTAGAAGCAGTAAGTGGCTTCACATAATATTGCCCTGTGACCCTCCCTCTGCCTTTTGACAGTCAGTCTCAGCTAGAGCCTGCTACCTAGGTGTCCCTATGACAGATTTCAAAAAGTAAATTCTGAAGGAAAAGAATCAATAGTTCTTTTCAAGCAGTCCTTTTTTCTTGGTTCCAAACCAGATGGAAATTATTCTCTCGGAAAAAACTGGCTCTATATTAAAATGCTTTCGATTTATACGTATGCAGTGGTGTTGTAGCCATGTTGGTCCCAGGATGTGAAGTGGGTGATGTAATCTCTTTTATTGGACCAACTTCGGCTGGTGAGAGGCAAGCTCCTTTTCTGGTTTGGGAAAGGTACCCAGAGTGTCAGAGTGAAATACAAGGTGGAACGGTATTTTTAGCATCAGCAGCTAACATATATTTCAAGGGATCATTAAGATGAAGTGATCCATTAGCACCGGACGGTCAATAACAGATTTCTTGGTGTGCTTGGGGTGGTTCCTGGATCTCTGACGGGAAGTGTGGTGATCTGTGTATTTCTTACGTGTTAATTACTTATGCTACACAATCTGTTCCAACTTGTATTTAGCGGTGACACTCGGCGTGCATTTCCCACACCTGAAGAGCTCTGTGTAAGCTTGAAAGCTTGTCACGCTCGCCAACAGAAGTTGGTCCAATAAAAGAGATTACCTCACCCAGCTTGTCTCTTCAACTTATATAACATGTTTTGCTCTGATGGACGCTCAAATGCTTCACAATCCACAGATATCTAATCTCACAGAAGCAATTATCTCTGGGGCGAGGGTAGCAGCCAGCTCTCAGGCAGCACACGACACACCCTGGGGCGAAAGGAAATTTGGGCCAAGCACACTGGACAAACTCTTTTTCTTAAGGAAAATGCCATGGGGTTGTTAATGTCTGCACAGACCAAACAGAGCCTCAGTTTTAAAGTCTGCAGCAAGAGGCCCTGAACCAGTAAAGCTAATTGGTACTCAATTTACCTGCCTCACAATGCTGAAGGGATGGATTGACCCTGGCAGAATTTCTGGTCCCAGGGGCTCTGCAAACCTGAGGCTTAGATCTTCTAAGTCATCCCCTCAGACTAAAGCTAAGTGAGGCCATGTCTACACGCACAGAGATGCAGCAGCACATCTGTACCCATACAGCTGCGTCACTATAGCACGTCTGCTGAAGATGCTCCCCCTGCGAGCAGCGTAAGCGACGTCGGTGGGAGAAGCTTTCCCGCCGACATAACTCTATGCACTCTAGTGCTTATGTCCGTGTAACGTATGTTGCTTAGGGGGTGGAATATTCTTCTTCGAGTAGTGTCCCTATGGGTGCGCCACTGTAGCTGTGTCTGCGTCCCTGCACTGCTGATCGGAGAACTTGGGTAGCAGTGTCCCTTGTGCCCGCACCTGCGTTGTCTCTCCTCATGCTGCGCCACGAGGCTAACCAGTGCCCGCAAATCACTCTCAGTGTATTCGCTGATTACGCAAGGGCCACAGCCCAAGCAAGTGTTCTCTTGGCCAACTCCAACCAAGATCTCGCACAGACAGAGAGCTTGGTCAAAAGATCATCTTTATGGAGGCGGGTCTCCGACCACAGCCCTCGGGCAGGCAAGAGTCTTCCCACAACCTCCTACGTTGAAGGGTAGCAGGTCAAAAAGAAGGTCAGGGGACTCCTCTCAGAAGTCGAAGAAGAGAGCCAGGTGCCCTGTTAGCGAGCCCAGGGATAACGAAAAGCGATCTCCATCTTGCTTGGTATCCTTGGCACTGGCATTACTGAGACAGTCCGATACCCAGGCTTCCCCTGGCCATTCAGGACCATTGATAAGCCCGTGGACTCTTTGGGCATGGGTACCAAAGCCACAGTATGTAAGGACAAGAGCAGATGTCATAAGACACTCCCGGTATGCGACCCAGTACTGGTACCGCCAGCAATGGCAGCCCATTCAGCACAGAAGACGTTGGCATGGGCAAAACCTGATCACCGGCACTGCCACCGACACCGGGACGATTGGCACCGACTCACTCCCATCAGTCCAGACCAGACAGAATTCTGGGGCTGTAGCCACTCGAGGGATAGTTCCCCTCAGCCATACCCATCCCCAACATTTAGAGCGAGGGTTCGGAAAGCAAGCCAGATGAGGCCTTAATGTATTCCTCCCAGGCTCCAGAATACGGCGACCAGGACCATCTCCATGGCTGTGGTAATGAGGCAGGTGCCGTGGCTCCACCTCTCGGGATTCCTGAAGGAGGTGCAGACCACAGTCGAAGACCTTTCCTTCGAAGGTGTAAATCTCTTCGTGGAGAAGATTGACACTTTGCTACATTCCTTAAAGGACTCCAGGACAACTCTCAGGTCCCTGGGCATCTATACGCTGGGACAAAAGAGAAGTTTTAGTGGTCAGTACCAACAGAGACCATACTCAGCCCGATTCGTGCCTCAGCGCAATTATGAGTCACACAGAAAGAGAAAGAAATTCTCTAGATGCAAGCCTTCCAGGCCTCATCCCTCTACCCAACCAACCACCTGCCCAGAGGTGCCAGGCAGGTTGGGGTGCCGCAAGACCACTCACAACTGCCATATACACTGTTTGGCCACCATTTGGCAGCATTCCACAGTACCTGGGAGCACATAAACATGGACAAATGGACACTGGAAATCATTAAGCTTGGGTACGCCAACCACTTTACCTCTATGCCCTCTTCACATCCCTCCTCCCCATCTCTCTTCAGGGACTCTTCTCACAAGAGTCTGTGAAGGCAGAGATAAATCACCTCCTACAACTAGCAGCCATAGAACCAGTACCTCAGCATCTTCGAGGCAAAGGGTTCTTGTCTCGTTATTTCCTAACATCCAAAAAGAAGGGAGGTTAGAGACTGATCTTAGACCTCAGAGCTCTCAACAAGTAAAATCATTCCCTCACTGGAACAGGGAGGCTGATTTTCAGCCTCAACCTGGGGGATGCTGATTTTCACATCTCCATATTACTGGTTCACAGATGTTTTCTACGATTCACCCTAGAAAACGATCACTATTAGTACAGCGTTCTTCCCTTCAGGCTGTCATTGGCCTCAAGGGTATTCTCCAAAAGTTTTTCGATGGTAGCCACTCACCTATACTGTCGAGGGATTAGGATTTATCCCTAGCTGGACTCTGCTTCCTCAGGGTCTGATTGCTACAGGAAGCGCACCGAGCCACCAAAGACATGGTCTGTGTGTTCACGGAGCTAGGTCTCCAAATTAGTTCCCAGAAGTCAACTCCTGTAACTGTCCAATATCTGGAGTACATAGGGGCTGACCTGGATTCCCTGCAGTCCAAAACCTTTCTACCCCAGGACAGATCCCTGTTCTTGGTGTCGTTTAGAGACACTGCTCAACACAACCCTCAAGTGTCACCCAGAGTCTGCCTCCAAATCCTGGAGCATACAGAAGCCAGCACTGCCATAGTTCTGCAGGCCAGCCTCCATATACAATGCCTACAGATATGGTTTGGTTTGATGTAGAGACAGTCTGCAAAAATCTTTGTCACTGCCCCTCAAGGTCAAGGAATCCCTCAACTGGTGAGGAACGCAGCCAACACTGGAAAAGGGACTACCTTTCTTCAGATACCAAAACAACATGGAAGGAGGCTATACTTCACATGCTGGGTGCCAGGAGAGCCCTGGCATTCTACCTTGATAGGACAAAAGCTTTCAGAGAGTCGCCTAGCCCTTGTTGAAAATCCAAAGGTTCAGTTATTTTAGCCTAAAGGCTTTCCAAGTGGGTCTCGAACTGCATTAAACAGTGCTAGATTTATAACATGACCCCTCTGGACTTGAGCCACACCAACTCTCTGAGATCAATCTCCTCATCTGCTGCCTTCCTTAAAGACGTCTTCATCTCTGAAATTTGTAGCGCGGTGACATGTGCATCAGTCCATACCTTTGCAAAACACTCCGCAATTACTGGGGACTCTGCCTCTGATGCCATCTTCGGCTCCAAAGGCTATGATCGGTGACTAACCTGACTCCAAAGTCCCAGCCCTCTGAAAAGGATACTGCTTGGTAGTCATTTACAACTGAGCACCCATACTGACACTTGTCGAAGAAGAAGTTACTCACTCTGTGCAGTAACGACGTTTCTTTGAGATGTGTGTCTCTGTGGGTGTTCCATTACCCGCCCTCCTCTCCTCTACTTTGGCGTTTCAGTAGTTGACTCTGCAGTAGAGAAGGAACTGAGGACAGTTAGCCCACACACACTGACTAGCCCCATGGCACAGCATGAGCGGAGACCACACATATGCGGGCACAATGGACACTGCTACCAAAGTTCTCGAATCAGGGACGCAGACACACCTACAGTGGAGCACACACAGGGACACACATCTCAAAGAAACATAGTGTAGAGATAGCACAAGGGGAGAGAACTCTAACTCTGGTTACTCAGACACATTTCTCAGGCTGTCTTCAGATAGGAATGTAATTGGCTATTGGATAAGAGGGAAGGGAGGAAACTGAGAAAGTGGTGGCAGTGGTAGCTATTCATGCAAAAACAAGGCAAACCCAATCTCAAACTTCTTGGCTAAATCTTGTCCACGTGGAATTCAGGAAAGGGGTTTCGCCCCCACATACAGCATTGCACAACTGCCTAAGTGCATTGTGGGGGTAGGAGGTTATTATCTTCCTCTGATTCATGTTACCAACCATTTCCAGAGCCAAGTGGACCATATGATCCAGCAGGCCAATCTGATCTAGCAAATCCTAGGTTTCTAACCATATCCCATAGGATGATAGCCAGCTGGCACATTAATTCCTAACAATTGTGTAAGAGATGCTGTTCCCAATCCTTGTAGGACTAGTCTCATAGAATTAGGCATAACGGTGAGTTTTAAGCACAGGAATGACATTATTTGTAGAAATATTTCTTGGTTAAAACTAATCATATTGAGAAATTACATCCTGATTTCTGAAGAAATTTGTATTTAGGCCCAGTAACCTCACCACAGTGTATGTAATCTCTGGCAGGGTGCTGCTCCACTTCATAGGGAAGAGGAAAAATATTCCAGATATTCTGTCTGGTCATGCAATCAGGGAGACAATGGTCATTTGAACTTGAGGAAAAAGCAAAAGGGGGAGGAAAAAATGGAAGTTACCAAAGGATTTTGTGTAATTGGCCTTAAAAGGGAGTGTTGTCTGACCGTTAGATTAGCAGAGTGGGAATTTGGTTTCCTCGGTTCTACTCCTGGGTTGGCCAAAGCCAAAATATCCAAACTCGGGTGCCTAAAGTCAGAGATTTAAATTAACATTTAGCCACATTTGACCTTTGCCAAGGTCAGAAAAGGATTTTCCCTTGTGTCATGTCAGCAGTTGTCATATATCTTCCTCTCAAGCAGGTGTTCCGAAATGTGTTCATAACACGGATAGCACTTCAATAAAGAGATTGTCCCATGACACCTCCTTTCCCATTTACAATCATCGAACATCCTTGTAGAGCAATTGCGTACATGTCGTCTCAATACTAGGAAAATATTTAGTGGCTTTCTAGCTGCCTTTAATGCTAGTTAGCAGACGGGAACAAGGAAGAGATTCAGCACTATGTTATATGTTAGCTCTCCATAGGCCACCAGCAAATGCTTTGTGGACCTGCAGCGATCCACAGCCCCTAGCTTGGAATCCACTGCTCTGGAGTACCAAGCACAATTCATTCATTAGGGTCCGATGGACACATCCAAGAGAGCCCATTCCGTGCAGTCACAGAGTAGGGGTGGAGGGGCAGTGGGAACCCTCGTTCTTCCCATAATTTCTGTTTCTATTTTGTATTTATTTGCTTGTATTTCAGAGGAAATTCAGCTCACTAACAAAGATCCTCGATGGGTTGGAGCCTGGTGGCTCGGTTTCCTGGTTGCAGCCACTCTCATGGCCTTATCTGCCATCCCTTATTTCTTCTTCCCCAAAGAAATGCCTAAAGAGGTAAGAACGGGAATGGAGACTGGCCGAGTCAGCTGTGCAAATTGTTCAACCGCCTGAAACAATCAGGCTCTCTTAGCTCCCACGGTGGGTGTGTTCACCCTACATGAGGGTGTGGGAGGGGATGAGGGGTTCAGAGAGAACTGGGTTGGGTGGGGGCCGGGGGTGATGCTGAAGTCAGACAAGATAGAACAGATCAATATGCTTTGAGGTATCTGTTATAAAGGTGTGGTTGCTATCTAGATTCTTATACCGCACTCATCACTGAAGTGTCTAAGTGCCTTCCAGTCGTGTGTTAAGCAACATGACTGCACAGCTGTCCCTGACAATGCGACCCATGGTACTTTTAGCAAATACTTCCCCAAAGACTACTTAAATTAGCATATTTTAACTCCTTAAAACTACCCGTTTTGTTTCAATTGGTGACGTGATTTTTCGTTTCCTGTGGAAGGGGCTAATCCTTCAGCCTGTACTCACTGAAGTGGCCCTTTAGAAGTCCATAAGAATGCTTGCATGAGCAACCATTGCTCTATCTCACAAGGGACTGCACTTCAGTGGTGGGTCATATACATAGGTTCATAACATGTAGTCCGAATAGCACTGCCTAAAGGGCTGTGGTCTAAATGTAAGCTGTTATCCTCATGATGTTTGAAAAGGCCTTTCAAACGTCCTTCTGATGATCAGTTCTCTTCTAAGTTGTACAGTTCTTTCCCCAAGCACTCTGTCCTCAACCATCCTCAACCAAACTGAGATTGGTGTAGTCCTCAGAGACAGGTGGCCATAGCAGCAAGTTGCAGAGTGTCTTCATGCTCAGTACCCCCAGCTCTTTTCGTTCTGCTATTGATAGAGGGACCTGATATCGCCGTTCCTCTGTGTTATCCACCAGAAAGATGAAAGAAGCAGGGTTAATCTTTTGTGAGCTAGAACAGAAATAAAGGCAAATACCTGTAAATGAAATCCTTTGTTGTCAGCTACGCTAACGAATAAAACAAGACGTGATTTTGAGGGTGTTTAATAGCCCGTCTAGATTGTGAATTCAGATTCATCCTGGTCACGAGTGACCAAAAAGTATGACACCAGTGGCCTCTCGGAAATGAATTTGCTGGATCTCCACCAAGCTCTCAGGAGACAGCTATCCACCATCACACACCTGACCATATTTGTTTCTAATTGGCCCCTGTGTGGACAAGTCTTGACAGACAAGCCAAGCCTAAACAGAACACAAAGGCTGAGCTCCATTCACCCTGTGAAGTGGTCCCTGGACGTCACTGCACTTTGCTGGCTAGTGCAGCAGTACAGGAGGTAGGAAGCTCTCACTGGGATTGAACTGGTGTCTGTGTTCTGTGGATAAATCAAATCGCCAGGGACGTCAATCCTAAACCCTCCTTCCACACTAAATTCACATTGGAAATTCAAACCTCTCCCTCCACACACACGCACTTTTTGTCACCAAACTCAAGCGCATGTAAAGCATGTTACCCTTTGAGGAAATTCCTCCACCTCTCTTGGCTCAGGATTGTGACATTTCCTCTTTTGCCATGCCTGGCAACATCCCTTTGTCTCACTGGCATCTCACAGCCACCTGTCTCTGCGTGCAGCATTCCATCAGCCTCACGCTTTTTCCGGGCATTGCCCTGTTTCCGCGTGTGGCATTTAATCTCTGTTACATGTACAAGCCGGCATTAGAAACTTCACAGTACGGCTCCCTTTCAGTGTCGCAGTGGGGGTAGCATGGACAGAAGTAACACAAGTGACTAAGCACGATTGGTAGGTTAGACAGAAGATGCAGCAAAGCTCTGCAGTATGGATTAAAAAACAGAAACTTGCCCTAAAGCTTTCAAGCCTGATTTTTAGAGGAGCTCCCAGCTCCAGCTGCGGTGCCCAGCACCTGTGTAAAACTGGTTCTTGTTGTTCTGAACGTTACCACTATGAATTATTCCCATATTTGGGTGTCTGATCAGGCCTTTTCCTGTCTGCAAAGATTAGCACATGGCAACCTCTGGGAGGTTTATTTTGTTTTATTTTATTTACTTTCATATGGAAAGAACTCATGATTTTCAGAACTGACTAAGACCGTGGCCCTGTGATATACAACTAATGGGTGGGCTGCTGAGCCCCTATGGCTCCCCACTAAAGTCTATGGGGTACTACGCAGGTGTATCAGTCTGCTCTCACACTGCAGTGTTGGAGCCCCCCCAACTCCTTCTGGCGTCAGCAAGACAAATTCAGGGTCACCAAGGACAGCGACAGGAGTCAAAGGTATCCAGCAGTCCAGAGTCTACGTAAATCACAACCTCCCCCTGATGTGTCCTCTTCCATTCTGAGGGACCCTAATGACTTTTCCCGAGTACAGAATGGGGATCACACTGGAGGAGACGCAGCTCCTGTTCTGCCCCAGCACCCTTATTTTGCAGTAGTATTCAGGACGTGAAGTGAAAAAAAACATCTTTAATTTTCAGCTTGAGCCAGATTGACATATGGAACAAGGATCCTTTAAGGCTCTTTAACAGTTATGCAACCATTTATATTACCTATATTTGGTACTTCCAATAAACATGAACAGATTAAAGGAAAACACTGAGGCAGAATTCTTGGGGCTATCCTAAAACCACATCTAAATTGAGCTTGCCAGCATAGTTGGCTTGTGTTCAAAGTACATGACCAGCAATCAGAAAAGCTGGGTTCTGTTCCCAGCTTTGTAACAGGCTACCTATCAGACCTTGGGAAAGTCACTCAATCTTTGTGCCTCAGTTTCCCCACATACAAAATGGGAATAACAACCCGGGCCTACCCCGTGGGGTTTGGCTGCTGTGAGGATTCTTTTTTTAATGCTTGTCAAGCATGTGCAGAAGGTGTTAGAAATACGCTGTATTATTTGAGGAACACCTAGAAGCCAAATTAACAGGGTGTGTTTGTGGCACTAATGTCTGAGTGGTCATGTCCCAGGAAGGCAACAGGGATGGGTTTGTGTCTGTGTTCAGCTTTTCCACACAACGTTTTAAAAACAGAAGCAACCAATTGCTAAAAATATTCATCCAGTCTAATATAAATGAGTTCCTTGCAGTTTGGTTTTTTTAATAAGGCGCACACACACATGCACATACACCAAAAACAAAACAAAACAAAATGGTTAGAGATGGCAGCGTTTGCTGGAGGAGATATTAAGAGCTGTTTGTTGGGAGCATAACCAGCTCATTAACTGAGGAAATTAATTCTGAATTGATTTTTTGAGGACTGATGGATTTTTATCCCTTATATATTTATTACTAAAATAATGTCTATCATCATGGTTTTCACTAAGTCCCAAGGGCTACATCCTCCACTGCAAGAGAGGAGCTTAGCAGGAGCCCCAGGTTAAGCAAAGAAAATCCTTCTGTTGCATTTCAAGGTTATTTATATGTTGTTTTTTCTGGTGCATCTAAAATAAAGCCAGATTGGCAAAGCCTGTGCGTGCTCTCCCTGCAAGTGAAATACCACAGAGATGCACGTAAGGACCCTTTTTTCCCTCCAGAGCCCTGTCCTGCTAGCAGACAACGTCCATCTGTTTCCTCTGTGAAAAGGAGAACAGCCTCTTTCAAGCCTCTGAACCTTGGTCACCTCATTAACTCAAATGTACATAGGAAGCCTGGGGCTTCCCCCCAACTAGTGTCAGCTCAGAGAGGCACCCCCAAATGAGAATCAGAAAACCTGGTCCCAACACTTGCTGGGATTTGATCCCAAGTCCCCACACCACTGTTTGGCTCAATGGATCTCTCCTGAGGGGCATAAACCTGATCTGAGTGCACCATGTCTGCGGGAGCCCTAAGGAAGGTCCCAAAGAGCCAGTACACCTACAACACCCACTTGAGTAGTATCACAAAGTGATATGCAGGAAGTGGTGCTGGTGGGTCAGTAGATGGTGAGCCCTCCTTCTGAGCAAATCGTAGCACTTGCCGTGGGGGATGGGACTCATAGTGGGTGGGGCTATAACCAAAAAGCACTGATGGGAAGAACCGGAGATGGAGCCACTTGTGGTTTCTGAACAAGTCTATCTACAATCCAGACTATATATGCGCTGCGCAATGTTACTGAAAAATGACGAGAGCAGCAGGAAGGAAAGTTGACATTGCATTTACAGGCTTTGCAGCTGTTTTTCACTCGGGGCATCGATCAGCACTGTGGATACTACTATGCCAGTATGGGGAGCCTGAGGACTTTGTTAACGTGCCAAATGGAGGAACTGTGTCGTGGTACTTTTAGCTGCGTGAGGGTCCACAGTTGCACTACAAACTGGTTTTCAGTAGAATCAGCATTGTGAAAGGAATAGGGTATTTAATGTTCTGATAGACTATCTGATGACAAAGCTGACTGAGAGCAAAGTAGGAAGTATGAAATGTAAAGATTTGTCTTTAGAGGAACTTGAGTATACAGATGATATTGTCTTACTTGGAGAGATTTCTAATTAAGTGCAGCTAATGCTGGAAGAGCTGTGAAATGCTGCAGAATCTATTGGACTTAAGATCAATGGTGGTAAAAGTGAAGCTTTGCACATCTCCTATAAAGTGGAAATGAACGATCTGCTGAACTGCATGTAGATGACAATGACACTGAATGCATGAATGGTTTTATCTATATGGGGAGTTGCGTGATAGCAGGAGGTTCTATAACCAAGGAAGCCACAAGTCGGATTGCTCTTGCATCAGAGGCATTTCTCTGTCTACATTGGCCTCTGGGC
Source organism: Mesoclemmys tuberculata (assembly GCA_007922155.1). Lineage (NCBI taxonomy): Eukaryota > Metazoa > Chordata > Testudines > Chelidae > Mesoclemmys > Mesoclemmys tuberculata. The sequence goes on along the minus strand of ML675720.1, from coordinate 341,606 downwards.
AGCAGGATGTCTGTGTGAAAACTAAGGTACAAGTATTCAATTTAGTAGTGATGGCAATCCTGTTATATGGGGCAGAAACAGGGCCATTAGAAACAGCTGAGGAGACGAAACGAAACAGTTTTCAGCTTCAAAAGTTGCAGTGTATCCTTAACATCTGTTGGTTTGATTTTGTCACAAACAAGAAGATACTTAGACGAGACCAGGAAGTTGCAGTCTTGTGCTGGTTGGGAACAAGATGACTGCAACGGTGGGGTCATGTCCGACATGCAGAAGAAGTCTTCTACAGGTTCATAGAGCTGAGATTGAAGGACATCAAGCAAGAGTCCAACCACAGATGAAGTTGGAAGATGCAATTCTGAGGGATTTAAGAAGCCTAAATCCTCACATATTGACCCTTGGTAAAGGAAGGAGACTTGCAAGCTATTGTCTAAGGTGGAAGTCCATTCAATACGCCACCGTGGCAACATTATAGCCATGAGAATCTGCTATTTGGGTGCAGAATGTCCTGGACAAATCCCGCTGCAGGATGTGGCCCTAACTATGGATTTGGAACCTAAATTTAGTCCCCCTAAGTTTGAAAAGGTTGGCCTTGCATTTGAGATTCTCATAGACTCATAGACTCTGAGGTCAGAAGGGACAATATGATCATCTAGTCTGACCGGCTTCACAACGCAGGCCACAGAACCTCACCCACCCACTCCTGTACTAACCCTCTAACCTAGGACTGAGTCCTCGACTGTCTCCTTGTAATGCTTCTTAGCATTGCCATTGTCCTTGTCTGTTACTGCAGTGAATGCATTAAGTAACAGCATGTTCCCGGACACACCCAGAGAAAAATTAGACATTCGTTGTACTTCACGTGTCGGGAGGCATTCGCCAACGGGCTGATGAGAAGTACCGTTCATTTGCTTGGGGGTGGAATTCTGCCCTGGTTTCAGTATGCAGCTCTCCTTGACTTCAGCCCCACTCCCAACCTCACTTGCATCCATGGGTGCAATACAGCTCCTCGTGAATAAGCCCCATTTCTGCCGGACACTTCTAGGGCTAATTTTTCTGGATTTCTATATGAATAGAAGCCTGGCCTGTACTGTACTGTACCTAGATAATGGCCCAATTTGTTGTTTATGAGGTGCTATTCGTTACAGTTTGACCAATGAAAATGGGGAAGGGAAATCTGGTTACTATCCCTTTACTGAAAATATCTACTTAACCCCTCTCAGCACCTGGCGACCTGCAGCCGTGACGTCTGAGCCTGTAATCTTCTAAGCTCTTATAAACTAAGCAGGAAAGGGTGTTGGTGATGTGGCATTCTTCCCTTTAAGCCAGGAATGAACGAGTGCTCCCACGAGCATGGTGTTATGATTGTTGAGGTGCTGTGGGATGTAAAACCAAGATGTCCTAAGCCTTTGTAGTCATTTAGTACCTCCTGGCATTTTTCACTTGGGTAGGGGCTTTTTCTTGGCATCCTGGTCAAGTTCAAACCTAGAGAATTGCATTTTGCCTTCCTACATTTCTTTTGCAATTTCAATTGGATACAGTATTCTTCACTTCCTGCCCACAGCATATGTATATTATGCTGTTAAACAGCTGCCACATACCATCCCAGAAGTGGCTGCCTTTCAATGGTGTTATTTAACTTGGAAAAGGCCTTGAGATTCTTCGCAAGTGAAACACAGGCCATTCTCTTTATCCCTGTGCAGGTAGAGTGCTGGCCCATAAATCAAAATGAATGTGTTTTCATTTCTTTAAATAACAGCTATGCTGCAACTGAACTGAGAGCCAGCGAAATTCAGCAGAACAGCTGGAAGCGTGTCCAAAACTGACAGTCTCTCTTGCCTTTTCTCAGGTGGTGAAAGGGAGCAACAGTGAAGTTAAGACGAGCAAAGACCTACTGAACCAGCTTAAATCCAAATCAGAATTAATGCAAAGCCTCTCCTTAACCAAGTTCATAAAACGTAAGTTGTGTTTCCCCATTCCTTGGAAAGTCTCTGGAGAACGTTTTCGCTGCTTATGCAAGCATATATTGACTTCTGGCTTGCTGCTAATATAAACCACGATGATAAAAAAGTCTGAGATGAAATTATACCTTGCTCCAAGTATGCAGCCTAACTCTGAGACGGGCTGTAAAAATGCACCTTTAGCACAGAGGCAGGATACAGTGTGCTAAAGTTTGAGCTGCAGCTCTCTTATGGATCTGCTAGTGCAGAACGTTTACTATCGTATCAAACAAAGGACCCCACTCCTCCCCGGTGTTAACCCGAATGCCGTATTTCCGCTGTTAGTTCAGCACTTTGGAACAATGGGCTCTCAGTCTCACACCGTGCTGATGGCAGGCAGGACTACATGCAAACCAGGAAATGGGGACCCAGACCTTAAACTGAGTGGCTCTGCCTGGTGCAGAGCCCCAAGGAGTGTGGGGGGAGCTGTCTGGAACTCCATCCCAGCACAGGGCCTGGAGGACACTGCAAGCGCTGCGTCCTGGCACAGGGCCCAGAAGGAGTAGAAGACGCACACAGGAGTTGATCTCTGGCAAGGAGCTGATTCCTGCCACGCTATTGCTGTTGCTCAAAAGTACTCAACTTTCTCCACATGTCTTAACCCCTTTGGTGTCTTTGCTTTAGCAAAGGCCCGGAGACAATCTCCCTTCCTGCCTAAAATTCTTAAAGGGACCTATGTCTGAAGGACCATGAAAGCATGTAGGCTGGGAACAATCTGCCCCCACAGTGAAATAAGGAAAGCGGACTCTGCTTGAAAATAGGATTTTTAGTGTTTAAATTCTGCTGTATAAAATGTCCGTGCCAGATTATCTTAATCTATCACAGCTGTCTTGTCTAAATATCAGATTTAGCTAATGTACTATGGTGCTTTTATAAGTACAACTAAGGTTTGTCTGTGCTGGGGTAAATCAGCTGGTTTAATTCTTGGAGTGTATTCCAAGGGTTTTTTTGAAGGAAATAGTCCCAAATGTGGCTCTCACTTAAGAAAAGGGACTCACCGATGTTGGCTTCATATCTGCTTCCTCTGGGTTTCCTAAATTTGGTCATTTTAATTTGCTGGAAGCCCTGTTGTTATTTCCCCCAATTTAGAGCTGACACAGCCAAGGAAGAGCGAGCTGGAATCTCTTCGTCTAGTTACAACATTCAGTTGTTAGCTCTATTCTAAATGAAACAAGCAACCTGGGGTTTTCTGATCCCCTGTTGCCCTTGTTGCCTTATCATTTAGGAATATCTTGTTGCAAATGACACACCAAGCAACTTTGTTATGGAAGCCATTGCCAGGGAATGAATTCACGGCTCTCAGGCTCTCTCTTCTGTTCGGCTGCAGACAGACTTTATCAAGCAGAGGAAATTATTTTTACGTTTAAAGGGGGGATTGGTTTCACCTTTTCTTCACCTGGGGTTGTGAGAGCAGCAGACCCAGAGCATGGGACTGGGAGTCAGGATTATTTATTACTATTGCTGCAGCAGTGATCGTTGATACCAGTCAAGATCAGGGCCCCGTGGTGCTGGGTACTATACGAATACATAGGAAGCCACATTCCCTGCCTCCAAAGAATTTACACTCGAAAGGCCCAATCCTGTAAATTCTCATGAACAATTGAAGTTACACACATTGTGTTACTGTCTGTATTGTGGGAACACCAAAGGACTCCGATCAGACATCAGGGGCCCACGATGCTAAGCACTATATATGTACATAACAACAACATGGTCTCTGCACCAAAGAGTTTATAATCTAAATATAAGATGAGAGCTAACAGGTGGATACAACAAAGAGCCAGTGTTTTTCATTCCCTGAGTATTTCTACTGAAATTCCACATCTGGCTACTTCCAATTTCTGTTTGTTTCCAATTCTCTGGTAACCCTCCGTAGTCTCTCTAGCATGAGCTGAGGCGCTAAAATAATATAAGCTCTTCCAGGTATAGACCTGACTGTAAATTGGCTAGTGCTACATGACTAAGAAGTAATAGCACTTAAAAGACTGTACTGGACGTGGCATTACAGAGTTCTGATGCTGGCCGTTGGTATTGTATTACAGTATTGGTATATACACTAGAGACAGAAATAGTCTGCTCAATGTTAGCATTTAACACTGATTTCTAAAAGCATCCCTCGCAGCAGCATTCATTTACAAAGCTTTTGCCCTAGTACGTTAAGCTATCTGCTATTCCTAGATCATGGCTAAATAAGTGCCTTATGCCCTTTTGTTGAGGTTCAACAGATATCTGCGTTGTTTGCCTGCTCTTCTTCATACAATATTGTTCTTTTGTTCCAGGACAGAATCACTAGTAACAATTGATATCTCTCTAGGTTCGATGTCTAATGGGATCCTAAGTAGGCAGAGTATAAGTAGGTAGACGTGGGTATATATGAGTGCCTGGGTACAGTATACAGAGAAATATATACAGAGAAATATATACAGTATACAGAGTATATACAGAGAAACCGTTGATATCCACTACCACTTCACACTGTTCAATCACATTAATCACATTATGCGACAAAACTCCTGTTGACTTCAATGGAACCAGAATTTGGTTTTAGATATAAATCTGGAGTAACTCCACTGAAGCCAATGGGCTTGTCACCAGATTACTCCTATGTACCTGAGAGTAGAATTTCTCCCACAGGTTGTATAATTCGCCTTATTTATTTTGTTCATACTTTCTGAGGCTAAACTGTATTGCTTTATTGACTTTTGTACACAGCAGTTATAAAAACGCAATTATCTGAGGAGCTTCCAGTCTAAATAATCATTAAAATTCTATACTTCCTGTTGATAAAACAGAGGCAGAGAGAAATGTCTTTGATGGAGAAATGAAGGGGAAAAAATTTCAATTTTCCTCCATGTTTTGTTTTTTTAATGCAGAAATATGGAAGGATTGGTAGTTTCTTAAAGGAAAATTGCTCTATTTTGTTCCTCTTAACTCTAAAAGTTCATAAGATAAGGAATGCCCACTGGCCTATAGAAAATCTGAAATGTAGCTCTTTAGTGTTTCTAATTAGAACCTGCATTTCTGAGCGTTAATGCTGGGGTTGGCCATCTTGGGGAAGAGGGTTACCATTCGTGACAGGGGACGTGTGACAGCCTAGTGGAAGAGAAGACATTAAATCAGTTTTCCATGGTTTAACTATTTTTTTTTAAAGAGAATCTTTAAATACAGTGCTTACTCTTTCAATATTGAATACCACAGTATGGCTTCTCTCTGTAAAACCAATATGAATGGCAGATATGTGGGCAAGTGGTCTGAACACAGGGCTGGGAACATGGAACTGGGCGAATCATAAGCCTTAGAGATAAGGAAGAACTATTATGCATCTAGTCCATCTTCCTGGAGCCATTACAAGATTGTTCCCTATGTTGAATTATCTAGTGCATCGTTGTTATCACCTCGCACAAAATGGCCCCAGTCCTACCTAGTATTTACATGGGAAGGTTGCCAACAGGAAGATTTTCCTGATATTCATCCTAAATTTCCCCTTTTTTAATTTAATCCCACTGCTCATAGTTGGATCGCCAGGTACCAGACTCAATAATTCCCCTCACTCATTAGTGATTGCATTCTGTGAATATAAATATTACTAAAACTGCCCTCTGTAAATATTGTGTTATAGGTGTAAGTGTTATGTATTATTAGGGGGCCAGATCTGGAGGTCTTCCTTACTCTATGTTTACTGAGCCTTTATTCAGGTCAAACGCCCATCGGCCTCAGTGAGTTCACTCTGGATTTGGCTCCTAATTAATATTAAAGCACTTTCAAAATGGGCTTACAGGCTTTTCACTGGGGGTCCCATGATGACAGGGCTGAACAACAGCCATTTCCCGGACTGAGCTCACAGATGCCAATTGTAATTAGAAATGTTTCTTTTGGAAAGAAAAATATATTTCATGATGTATTCCTGGAGGAAAGCGCTCTGTCCTGTGTTGGCTTTCACACTACTGCACTGAACAAAACAGGAACAGCTTTCTTTTAAAACTGATGGCCTGAAAAAAACCTACTTGGAGCTGAGCCAAGCTTGCGGAAAGTTCCATGTGGCAAGGAAGTTTATGTTGCAATTCAGAAAAGAATGTACATGTTTAAGGCCATTCCCTAACCGGCAAAACACTTAAGTGCATGCTTAAGTGCTTTGCTGAATTGGGCCTTAAATTGCTCAGTTCATCTGGAGCGGAAAGAAATGCCCAGATGGGCTGTTGAGTAGCTCGTTACATTTTTAAAAGCTACAAAATGAAAATGACCATGAAAAGACAAATTGCACCATCACCTACCCCCGTTCAACTCTGTTGACTTCAGTGCGGTTATGTGGTACATGTGAGAGCAGAATTTGACGCCGAGCTTGCACAGCTGATTTTGGTCTGATCTTGCACAAGGGAAGTCAATGAGATTTTTGTCATTGACTTCAGTGAGAGCAGAAGGCTCTTACTTACCCTCCTCCAGAACCCAATCCTGCAAAGTACAGTGCTCTCTCAACTCCTCTGGAAGTCACTGGCAGTTGTAGGTGCTCTTAGTCTTCCAGGCCCAGGCCCAATGAGAGAAGATAACTGTTTACAAGCCTCTGAGGAGTAAATTTTGCAGATGGGAAGAACTGTGTCTAAAGTAGTTAAATGAATAACAAGATGAAATGGTGCCAATGGACAAATTCAGACACGGCACAGGAGACGTTTTCAAACAATGAGGTCAGTTACCCAAATGAAGTTAGCAGTGCTCCAACACTGGAATTACTCCAGATTAGGAAAGTCAGGGTGCTACAGGGAGCAGTCTTTGCACAGATAGTCTGGATGACACAGAGCTAGATTTTTTCACATTCATATTCCCATTACGGTAATTGGAACTACATGTATGACTCAAGAAAGCAGGATTTAGCTTCTAATAGGTCATTTCCATCTCTAACTTCTGTGATTCTTATGACGTTGGCCTCTAGGGGAGCCACGTTAAGATTGCTCAGTTTAGGGTAAGCTGCAAAGAATGGGGCAGGCAAACCCCCAAATAGAGGTGGCTATTTTTAAAAATTAGATTCACCAAGCCAGCAACAAACAGCTTCTAATCACCTTACAGGTGATCCAGAAGCCAAAATCACAGTTCCTTTAAAACCATCCAGCCCTTGGACTTCCATCCAGACAGCCAAGTCAAATATGATGGAGATGACTGAAAATCTTTGTCCGTCATATGTAAGAAAGTTCTACTAATCCCAAAGAATCAGGCACGTTACCAGCCAGGTCAATATATATTTCAGATCTTACCCAAATACACGCTTATAGCCAATACCTATGAGCTAGTTATTAACTTATTAACTTAATAAACTAATATTCATTTTTTTAAAAAGACAGGAGAGAATGTTATTTAAAAGATCATTGTACGTACAGATGAGAATAATGGCCACAGATCAGTTTCATAATATAGATGATAAACTGAGTTGCCAAAGTTCTTTCAGGATCAGTTTCACAGGTTATAGTTCAAATAGTCCATGTACAGTCTGTTCCAATTCTCCCATGAAAATTAGCAGGGTAAATCCAGATTTGGTGCTTGGACCTTAGACATGTGACCCAAACATCCCCTTTCAAAGGTTTAAGCAGTCTGAAAATACACAGGACTGGGTCTGAGGCTTATTTTATAGACTTTTCGCAGGCGGGGACAGTCAGTTCATGGCAGACATCACAGCAGGAAATCCTTCCATCAAGAATAGGTAATACTTGTATCTTTGACGTGGCCTCTCTGTATCCTAGGCATACGCTGTTAATTAGCTATATTAGCATAAAGGTTATATTCATCCAAAAGTAGATTACTACACGTCAAAGAGAAATGAAAACAATGATATTATTACACCAAAGCTTCGTCTGAATGTTAATATCCTCCTTTGCTCTCTGAATCAATAGGACACAGTAACAGACAGGAAAAACTGTATCTATCAAGATATACATGAGCACAGACAAACAGAGACCTAACCATATGCATTTGCATTTCAGTGTGCTAGCCTATAGGACATGGCCGTTAGCTATTTACACGGAATGGCTCTAACTACCGGTTGTATTTTCTAAAGGTTGAGTTTGTGTCATTCCACGCTGTTAAAGCTTAACCCTTTCTGGCCCAGTGTCACAATTCCACTGAACGCTCTTGGAGGGATACGTTCAGCATCTGTCCCTGGGACAGTGTGATGGTGCCCAGGAGGGGAAGCCTGGTATGGGGTATAGGGATGGGCTGATATGGGAAGTATTAACTGCCACAGAGGCCAGCCTGAGAATCCCAGCCAGGATGGGATTCTGGCAGGAGAAGAGGCTCGTTAAACTGCTGCAGGGCAGCACAAACTATCTGAGCCTGGCACTTAGGTGCAGGGATGCTTCGTGCATGCACCAGGCATACAGTGCAGAAACTGGGGAAAGGAGCTGAGAACAGGTGCACTCAGTGCATGGCACAGGCACCTGGGCACTGAGATCAAGGAAGGGGCGATGAGACCAACCATTAAGAGGAATAGAGCGTTTCACAGCTCTCAGACATAGCACTTCAGGCTTCGCTCCTCACCATGGGATGTTTTCATTCAGTTGGGACGACCCCACTGTGATGAATGCAGATGGGTGGCCCATGCACTCGGCCTAGCTGAGAGGTAGGGACTCTGGCATTCTGAGCTCTTCTCTTTTTCTGCCTACAGCTGCTACCTGCCCTCCTCACAACTCTAATACCATCCCTCCTTCCCAGGGCCCCTCCAAGTTTACCAGGGGCATAGAGTGGCCAGGAGGAGGTAGGAGCTGGTAGCTGCATGGTGAACAGGTGTGCCCAGAAAGCATCTTTGGGGCCACCCACAAGTGCCCCTTAATCATGCCTACCTCGCCACTTTCTAAAAACCAAGGGGAATTCATTGCCAGCCCTTCCTTAAGGCAGAGTTAAACTAGCCGAGCCCTAATCTGTGCCCTTCCAGAATGTCGAGTTCTCCTACACTGAAACCTCTGAAAAACCGGGAAATAGGGTGAAGGTAAACAGTGCCCCCACCCCACACTCTGACCTCTTTGAGTGAGGCCCCCCTGCCCCTGACAGATATAGCAGCCAGATATTACTGAGCGGAGCGGGGACAGACTGCATGAGAGCTGTAGGGGAAACTGTTACACCTTGTCTTCATTAAGGCAAAAATTTCAGACTAAGAGCATGTCTACACTTCAATTAAGAAGCCATAGCTTGGGCTAAGGGGCTGTTTAATTACTGTATAGATGTTTGGGCTGCGGCTGAAGCCCAGGCTCTAGGACCCTGCGAGGTAGCCCCTCAGCCCCAGGAGCCCATGTCAGCTGGCACAAGTCAGCCACAGGTGTCTAACTGCAGTGTAGACATACCCATAGTGACCAGGGTTAGCTACACCAGGCCTATAGCTGACCACGGTAACTTCTCTGCATATACCATCCCCGAGTTGCAAGATGTTACTCCTACAAATGCCCATGGCAAGGATAAACCATTGTGATCCTCTACTTGGATGACGTACATAATTCAGTGCAGAAATGAGGGCTCCTTGATTCCTAGAGATGCAGATGCACCTCACCACGTCTGATAGCATCAGTTCTGGCAGTCTGTTTTAACTCAATCCCATTGCCATTCGATACAGCTATTCCTAACACAGTGAAGGGCAGTTTTGCTGCATGCAGTCAGAGGTTTTTTAAGGTCAGAAGGGACCACTGTGGTCATCTAGTGTGCTCTCCTGTATAACACAAGCCATAAGAGTTTGCTGAATTAATTCCTATTTGAATTAGATCATAGCTTTTAGGGGTAAATTCCAATCTTGATTTAAAGAATTACCAATGATGAAGATAAATGATGTCAAATGACGGGTCACAACACAAAAAATGGCACAGGCATCACATCTGCTTATTGAGGGGCAGCATATAGAATTATAGAATCAGAGAAGATGAGGGTTGGAAGGGACCTCAGGAGGTATCTAGTCCAACCTCCTGTTCAAAGCAGGATTAACCGCAGCTAAATCATCCCAGCCAGGGCTTTATCAAGTCGCAGCTTAAAAACCCCTAAAGATGGAGATTCCACCACCGCCCTAGGTAACCCATTCCAGTGCTTCTTCACCCTCCTAGTGAAAAGGTTTTTCCTAATATCCAACCTAGACCTCCCCAACTTGAGACCATTGCTCCTTGTTCTGTCATCTACTACCACTGAGAACAGCCTAGCTCCATCCTCCCTCGAGCCCCCTTTCAGGTAGTTAAAGGCTGCTATCAAATCCCCCCTCATTCTTCTCTTTTACAGAGTAAACAAGCCTAATTTCCTCAGCCTCTCCTCACAAGTCTTGTGCTCCAGCCCCCTCATCATTTTTGTTGCCCTCCGCTGGACTCTCTCCAACTTGTCCACATCCTTTTTGTAGTGGGGGGCCCAAAACTGGGCACAATACTCCAAATGCAGCCTCACCAATGCCCAATAGAGGGGAATAATCACTTCCCTCCATCTGGTGACAATGCTCCTACTAATGCAGCTCAATATGCTATTAGCCTTCTAGGCAACCATGGCACACTGCTGACTCATATCCAGCTTTTTGTCCACTGTAACCCCTAGAACCTTTTCTGCAGAACTGCTGCCTAGCCCGTCGGTCCCCAGTCTGCAGCTGTGCATGGGATTCTTCCATCCTAAGTGCAGGACTCTGCACTTGTCCTTGTTGAACCTCATCAGGTCTCTTTTGGTCCAATCCTCCAATTTGCCTAGGTCACTCTGTGTCCTAACCCTGTCCTCCAGTATATCTAGCACTCCCTCTAGCTTAGTGTCATCTGCAAACTTGCTGAGGGTGCAATCCACCCCATCCTCCATATCATTAATGAAGATGTTGGACAAAACCGGCCCCAGGACTAACCCCTGGGGCACTCTGCTTGTTACCAGCTGCCAGCTAGACATGGAGCCATTGATCACTACCCATTGAGCCTGATGTTCTAGCCAGCTCTCTATCCATTTCATAGTCCATTAATCCAACCCATACTTCTGTAACTTGCTGATAAGAATATTGTGGGACTGTATCAAAAGCTTAGCTGACCCACGCTTAAAATTTATTGCAAGTGGCTATTGCCAGCTCCAGGGAGGCAGAGAGAAGATTGTCGGGTAGAAGGATATTTCTGTGATGGCATCATGGTTTAGTTTAGCTAGCCAAACAGCTTTGGATCCCTGTCATATACCGACTCAGAATGTTAGTCCAGATTGCCCTTGTTTTGGAAAAGGTGCCAAGCATATTCCTATCATTTGTGAGTTGCTCAGACTTCCCAAATTCACGGCAGTCCCGTGTTTTGAGCCCTGGCATTATTCCTGCACGTTAAATACCATCATGCTGAAACAAATTTAAGGACTCAGAATCCACATGTGGGAAAATCATTTACTGTTTGTCCAGAAGTGATCTTCTGCTCTGGATTTTATTTTTTTGACACAAAGATGTAGAAAGTGCAGCGAGGAGCATTACTATTTATGGGTGGTAGAAGCATGACTGGGACACGGGGTTTCTACTCACTATGAAAGATGACTCACCGTGAAAGACAACTTTCATGCCCCAGGGCTGAACAGAACGGGAACAGAATGGAAAATTGCACTGTTCCACATTGTGGGTGTTAGCCATTTTTTCTGATTCACTGGTGGTGAGGATTGTTTGTTCTGGCGCCTTTGCTGTGCAAGGAAACTGTTTTCTCCTCTGCACTCCAGAGCAGCAAGGGGTTCAGCCCCTGGGGAAGTCACTTGAGTGTTTCTTCTCTGTATTCAAAAATGCATTTTTTATCAAGAAGGAAAGGATGCTGGAATTCCAGCAGCAATAAACAAGGAAATACACCTTTTCCAACATCCCAGCTATTTTCTGTGTTCATTATAACGGTGTCCCAGTGGTATGCCCAAGGAAAGGGAATGCAGAGGCAAATTTGCATGTGCTGTGTGTAAGGAAAAGAGACGCCAGGTCCCATTCTGATCTCACTCACACAGTGTCAGTTCACAGTAAGGTTGTGGAGTTTGCACTGATTCAGCTGAGATCATGAGCTGGCCCTTAGTCATTCCTTTGATTCATTAGGCACCAGGTAAATCTGACGTGCTATATAAGTAATAAATAACAACCCATACATATTGTAGTATGAGCTGGTGGTGAGAACAGGGCCCTGGAAGTCCAGACTCCGAGGTTATTTTCCTGATTCTCTCAGTGTCTCACCATGTGACCATGGCAAACCACGGACAAGACTGTCTGGCACCTGCATGGGTTCACAGGGTGATGAATTCACATAAGGAGCCTTTTCTCAGCACAAAAGCCTAGTGTAGTCACAGTCCCTGAGATTCATACTACTCCCCCCATCTGCCTTCCCAGGGGCACAGACCCCTCAAAAAGGGGGAAGATCAGGCTTATGCCTCCCCATTCCACAGAACCGGCCATGACCATCATCACAGGTAGGGGGCGACATCATCCTAGACGGTAGTTCCATGTCCAAATATTCATAACACACGAGTACAGCTGAAGGCTTAGGGAGGGACTGCACCTCAATGCACTGTTGTATGGAAATGACACAGTCTTGCCCCTAACCTCCCTGTGCTAGTTTCTCCATCTGCAAAGAGGATAATGATACTTAAAGACCCCTTGTTTTAAGAACTTTACCTTTGACTGTCCTGATTCAGGCATTTAAAAAATCTGATGCTGCATTAACTCAGGTCTTTATGATTAATGTGCGTATGCACATTTAGAACTGTAGTAAATGCCCTTTAAAAGTCTTAATTAATTCTAAATGAATGTTTCAGTAGTTGATAAATACGAAAAGGTCTTATCATCAGCTAATCGAGTCTATTAAACAGTTATGGAGATGCCCCTCGTTTACCCCTCTTCCAATTTCTGCCATAGCTCTTAAAGATTTATTGGCATGGTAGTTGCTCAATATTTTTGTGTAGGTGTTGCTGGCTTACCTGGAACCAAGGCAGTTTCACTTATTTTGAGCCTTGTATAATTAGAAGAATCATCTTAAGATGCCCCCAGAAAATCACAAGAGGAATTACAGAAATTTAGAACTTATTTCCTGTATCTTTCATACACCTCCTCACTAGCTGTGTGTCTTACATTGCTACCAGTCTTCTCACTGTATTATATCATTATAAATACCATAATGCCAGTGGCATGCAAGCTAACTTGCCATGAGATGGAATTTCCCTTTTTCAGCCAGCTCTGTATAGGAATATGGTTTTGTTACTAATTCTCCTTTTCTTTTCAGTCTTTCCTCTGGTTTTGTTGAGAAATCTCCGCCATCCAGTCTATTTGCTAGTGGTTTTGGCTCAAGTCAATCTATCTGCCATGGTTGCTGGTTTAGCCACGTTCATGGGCAAATTCCTGGAGAGGCAGTTCTCCCTCACTGCATCGTTTGCCAATATGATCATAGGTAAGTACTGCCTGTTACTACTGGAGAAGTTCCAGCTCTTATTGTACATGCTAGGGAGCACTAAAGCCCTTGTTTTCTGTTTTGGCTAATCCCAAACTCAGTGGAATTTTACATGGGAGACAGCTCAAACTCAACAAAACTCAACAAACTCAAACAAAATCTAATTCAAATGACAGCAACTAAATACATGGAGGCTGATCTCCAAAGAAATGAGGTGGGTAGGGCTGGAGATGGGTAGGGATCATTTAAAAAGTAGGTCAGAGGACAAAAGCATATTCAGCATTCACTGAAACTGACTGAAGAACGTACAGTTTTGCAGATAGAGTCTTTTTAGTGGTTATCTCACAGGATTTGGAATCTTGAATTCTGCTCCTTTCTCTTCCATTGAGCTAGTTATGTGGCTCAGGGCAAGCCATTTAAACTGTTTGTGCCTCAGTGTCCCCTTTGTTAAATAGATATATGGTGCACCTAGCTATTTAAGCTATCACTCTGTTTCTGTGTACTGCACCTTTAACTGTCTGTGGACTCAGCCAGTGCAAACTCCCTCTCTCAGGTATACTGTCAGATGTAGACATTGATCTACTGTGGTTTCACACAGAATTTTTAGCTTGATGTAGCAGAGTCCATGTAGCCAGTGAGTGCACTGCACACTACAGCACCATAGATTTATACCCCAAATTGTCATGCTCCATCTCAGCATCTCATCAAGTGGTTCCTGCATCAGACCAATAAGTTCTGGTTGAGACAGAGTGCATCTTTTAGAAAGACTTCCAGTCTTAAAGACTAAAGGTGATGGAATTCACCATCTCCCTAATAAGGTGTACCAATGGTTATCCACCATGACTGCTAAGTCCTTTTCTTGGCCACTGCTTTCCAAAGCATAGCCCCCCCTTGGTTCCTTCGCGTATTATCTTAATTAGTTGTACTCAAGTGGATGTTGTTCACGTGAGCCGAAATTATCATGTGATCCAAATGGCTTTGTAAAACTGATGTCCTTTTCATCATTTATCACTCCACCAAGTGGCGTGTCACCTGCAAACTTTCCCAACAAGTTTATGTTCTCTTCCAGATCATTCATAAACATATCAGATAGCACAGGACCAAGAACAGATCCCGCTAGTAGAAATTCTCCTGTCGGGTGATGATTTCCCATTTCCTCCCACAGGAGACAGTGGCCCTTTTGGATAGGGCATTGGGCTGGGTCTCAGGAAATCTGGGCTCTCTTCCTGGCTCTACCACTAGCCTTGGGCAAATGATTTCACTTTTCTGTTCCTCAGTTTCTCCATCTGTAAAATGGAGCAGCAATGCTTACTTCCTTTGTAAAGCGCTTTGAGATCTAAAGATGAGATGATAAGAACAGGGAATTATTATATACAATTACTTTTTGAGATCAATCACTTAGTCCATTTACTGTACACTGCACTGATCGGAAGATGTCGCTATATCATCACTGATATTTGGCTCTCAACGCTCTGGACTTGGTTCTGTCCCAAGGTTCGGTGAACATCCCTGGGGCAATGGTTGGAATCGTGGTGGGTGGAGCCATCATGAAGAAGTTCCAAATGACTCTGAAACAATGTGGCGGCATGTGTGTCATTGGAATGCTCCTCTGCGTGATCTTCGCCCTGCCCCTCCTCTTCCTCGGCTGCCCGACGCAGAAAGTTGCTGGCCTTAACTACCGAGGAAGGTACCACTTGCACTAGTAAGTTTAGACCACAAGGGTTTCATTGACTGACTAGCTGATTTATAAACTGGTCCTTTCCGGGTGCGGGCCACAACATTTAGCCTGCAATTAAACAAAAAAAGAGAATTGCCATGGTGAAGGCTGGGCGTCGGGAGAGGGGGAAAGTGAATCCCTTAAATGAAATTATTAGCGGTCACTAAATAATGCTGAAAGTGAAAGTGGATATGTTTGTGAATTAAGACAGTCAATCTGCTACAGTCACATTGTTTCTGAGTGTACACAACTTGGAGGCTGATCCATGAAAAGCCTCACACATTTAATTAACTTTATCACAAAAAATACAGAGTAAAAAATTCATCCTGGGAAATGCTTAACTCATCATTCACTGGTTGATAATTCACCAAGATGTTAACATAGAGAGAACAGGTTTAAATAATGGCCACCACTCTATATATTGAAAGGCAGGCAGAAGCTTACCCTCTATTAAGCAAAAGAACCCCCTAGAAAGGGGCAAGTTTTGACTTCTTGGTGTGTGGACCATAGTTTGGAGCAGAAGGAATCTGCTCACACATCGTGATGCTAAAGAAACAAATATGAATTCTGAACTGGAATTTTTTAGGGTTCCATTTTTCTGATGTGTTTTTGGGCTATGTCTACATTGATGGCAGCAAAGTCGCTAGCATCATATCGACTTATCTGGATCGACTGAGCGGTCAGTGAAGACCCGCTCAATCAATCCAGAAGTCGATATTATAAATCCACCTCCGCAAGTGGTGTAGCGCTGTGTCGACAGGAATGCAGTTCCCGTTGGCACAGTGCAGTGAAGACAGCATGCAGAAAAGAAGCACAGCAGTTGACGGGAGTTACGCAAGTTCTTTGTGTATTTTGCGTAACTCCCGTCAACTGCCGCCAAATCGCGGAGGTAAGTGTAGACCAAGCCTTGATTTAGTTGGGGTTGGTCCTGCTTTGAGCAGGGGGTTGTACTAGACACCTCCTGAGGTCCCTGCCAACCCTAATCATCTTCATAGTAACTGAAGAAGAATTATATAGCATGAATGAAATAGCTGCATCCTTTGAATGTTCTTGACCAGACTTTCAACTTTTGAGTTTTGTTTTGAGAAGTACAAGAATTAACCTGTGGAAATTAGCTTTTCTGGGGGGTTGGCAGAGTTCACAAATACACACTTTCAGTGTTAAATGAGCAAGCTTTTGTTTATTGATATCTATATATAGATGGCATATGATATAGACTGACAATGTATACATTAGATAGTCTTATCTTTCCCTCTACTGCAGCTCTGACGTTGGACAACACTCTTTTGAATGTAACAGTAAGTGCAACTGCCTTGATAAGGCCTATAACCCTATTTGTGGTTCCGACGGAGTGGAATACATCTCCCCATGTTTTGCTGGCTGTGAAGTTGTAAATTCTGATGTGGATGAAAATAAAGTTCTGGTGAGTAAAGTTTTTTTTCTTCACTCATCACTAAAGCCCTGACTTGGCATTGCTGATGAGTAAGAGTCCAATGCAAAGATCAGTCCTGATAGTTCAGTGACACTGTTTAGATAAGCTGTGTAGCAAGACAGTCTTTGGTCAGATCTACACTAAAAAGTGAGGTCCCTCTGAGCAACATAGTTAACCTGATCTAACCCCTGGTGTAGATAGTGTTACGTTGATGGAAAAAATCTTGTTCTGACCCAACTATCGACTCTCGGGGAGGAGGATTAACTACAGCGATGAGAGACCCTCTGTCGTCGCTGTAGTGAGTGTCCACACTGAAATGCTGCGGCGGTGCAGCAGCCGCGATGCAGTTGTGTTGTTATAGTGTTTAAGTGTAGACACAACCTTTGTCTTCTTTGGGGACTGGATTCTCACATGCCTCTTGGATGCCTGCTCTTTGCATCATTGCTGAAAGTTGCGCTGACAGAGGAAGCAAGCAGAGCATTAAAACTGGCAGTGAACAATGAGTTTTCAGAAAGGGGAGGCAAGCGAAACATGCTTTGCTTTTAACCAGATCAGGTTTCGCTATGGGACCCTTATTTAATCTTTAATATAGTTGATGCTTTTCAAAGGTACCCCTTGGTTTTCAGCAGTGACAGAGGCAGGGTTTGCTGCGCTATCCTCACAAGTCGTCACTTAAAAGGCCTCTTTTCATTAATGGGTTTTCTTGTGATGTACCTATATCATGGGATGGTCAGAAGTAGATCGACAGAGCTTGGGTAATACTGTGGCCCCCTGAATGTATGAGGTGGTGATGCACTGATAATGGAATGGGGTTAATGCTCAGAAGCCTGACAGGCTGGGCAATGGTGTCAATAGCAACCAAAAGTTGTTACCATCTGATGGCTGCGCAGGGTTCATGAGAAACGAGTTATTATTAATATTTATTTGTATAACGGCAGTACCGAGTGTAACCCGTCCGTGCCCAGGGTAGCCCACTGATAATGCCAGGGTCAGGGCAGGCTGCAAAAGGAGAGCAAATTCTCCCAACACCGGTGGGTGACACCACAGTCAGACTTCCCAACCAGTCACAAACAGTGCTTCTGATTCCCCCACTCTGGTTATCAAGAAGCCACTGTGCAAATACACACAGCCCCCTTTACTGCATTTCAGTCTCTGGCTCCCCAAACTGACACTAGGTCCAGTAAAGAGACCAGTTGCTTTAACTCTGTGCTCTTTACTAAAAGATTCCCTCTGATCCCAAAGGATCAGCCACAGTACCAGTTCACTATAAGTCTGGATCTTACCCAAAATACCACGCTGCCAGCCAATCCTTTAGTAACTAAAACTAAAGGTTTATTGATAAAAGAAAAACAAACAACAAGAGAAGTGTTAAAGGCTTAAAGCAATCAGATACATACAGATGATTTAAAAGTCCATATACATCAGGTTTCTAGAACAATTGTGGAGTTGCAGGCTTGTATAGTTCCTCTGGTGTACATCCAGTACCTGGATGGGTCTAAGTCCTTTAGTTCAGTTGCAAAGTGTGTTAATCCAGAGGTGTGTCCGCAGCTGGACAGGAACAAGGACACAAGGCGAAGACGAAGACGAAGACAAAATGGTTTCTGTGGTTTGATCTTATATACCCTCTGTTTCTGGCCATGTGGCTTGTGGAACTTTACTGGAACCAAAATGAAGTCCATAGTCACATGGGCCAATCCTGGTAACTCTTCAGGTATGCCTTTAGTTTCTTCCCGGGCCTCTGGCTTCTGATAAGGCCTTGAATGGGCTATTAAGCAAGCTATTGTCCTGCCGCCTCTCTGTCTGGGGTGTGTCTTCCACAGCACAGTTTGAAATACAGGGATATCAAAGATCTCCATAACTTTCCTCACATATATCACACATGAACACAAGTATTATCTTCTTACTCAGCACATTATAACCTTTCTAACAGCACCTGACATGGTATGTTTCACATGAATCACTATGATTTTGACATATTAATGTCAAATAACACAAATGCCCCCCCCCCTCCTAATGCAGCCCGCGTGACACCGAGGAGCTCCAGTCGGGGAGCAGGACCCCATTGTGTTGGTGGTGACAGTCCAGTTCTTAAGTGGACACTTCAGCCGTGGCCTGGCCACAGGAACCACCATCATGGTTGGTACTTCTCTTGGCTGGCTCCGCACAGAGGCCAGAGAGTCAATGGGCACGGCCCCTGAGCTGACCTGTCATTCCGAGAGGCAGTGTAGTTCAGTAGATAGGGCACTGGCTGGGGGGCTAGGAGAAACAGCTTCTATACCTGGCTCTCCCACTAATCTGTCTGACTTTGGGCCAGACAGGTCACTTTGCTGTGTTTTCGTTTCTCCTCCTGCCCTTTGTCTGTCTGGCTAATTACATCGTAATCTCTCAAGATCACAGACTGTCTTTTACTACGTCTGCGTACAGTGCCTAGCACAATGAGGCACTGATCTGAGCTGGGACTTCTGGATGCTACCTAATATAAATAAATTATTGTAATAATTTTAAAAGTCAAATAAATAAATACCACAAGACAGTTCGAGTACATTGTCAAGAAGTAACATCCTCCTCTGTTTCTGCCACAGCACAACCACCCACCCCCGCACACGCAGGGGCTGAGTTTACATCCTTTTTGAGGATGTTTCGTTTAACAAATAAACTTCCTGCCAGAGCCTACTTCTGAATATGGTTGTTTTTAGCTTTGCTTCTAGCAGGAGCACCGAGTCCTGCCCCTAGTTTCCTCTGCCCCAGCAAGCCTTCAAACCCCCTTTTACATTCTGGGCTGGTGCTCATAAGCCCCACACATGTATTATTTGTATTACAATAGTATCCAGACACCATAAAAACGATCTGGGCCCCATTGTGCTGGGTGCTGTACAAACACACAAGTAGACACCATCTAGTAAAACCAACACTAGCACTTCCTGCAGCATTTAGGTGGTGTTGGGTTTTTTTAAGCCTTCATCCAACCATGGACATATCTTGACCCAGTTTAGCTTGGGAGATCTGAAGCACTTCAGGGCATGGACTATCTCTTACTGTGTTTGTAATCATAACAAGAGGAGTGAAGACAATGCCATGGCTACCAAAACTGAACTATACCCCTTACATGCCAACTAAAGAATTACTCGCCCAACTTTCCACAGAACAACTCAGTGTCTCTTTTTGCTTTGGATTCCCCATGGTCCCTGCCAGTGGCTCCTGTTTTCTGAAAATTAAAACCAAGTCCTGTCTGTCATACAGGAGGAGGAAACCATGTCCCTGCTGCTCATTAATCTAGATAGCAAAGTTTGTTGCACTCCAGCCACCGAAGACATAAAGATAAAAGCTCAGATAAAGCCGAACTTTACTCTTCCCACAACCCAGCAGTAAAGTTTACTTACTGGTTTCACATTTACTGCTTGGAGAAATGGCTGAATTGCTGCAGTAAAGAAACACAAGATTATCACATTTTATGGTATTCCCCGTGTACAAGCTTTCATGATTGTAATTATGATTTTGTTACTATTTCCATTCCAGCCATGGCCCTGTGGGGCTTTTATTTCCTATCTCCTGCACCATTACATTTCTAAGCATTTTTCCTGTCTGCATGACTGGCATGCATTTTGTTCTCAGAGTTGCTGCTGCCTGGTTCAGAGGAGCTGCATACACCCTACTCTCTGCTGGGAACTTTATTTCCTTCTTCTTTTATTCCTCCCATAAGATAAAAGCCCTTGCAGGATGAAAGCATGTGATTTGCTATTTGTGTATGGAAACTTGAACCCAGTTTGCATCAGGGCTACACAAACTTTGCCCAGATTGAAGGTTGCACTGATATAGTGCCAAGAGCCTGAGGACCACAGCCCATCTTCCTGAGATGGAGCAGATTTCACACAGGGGTGCAGGCTGACGGGAATAAAGACCCCATCAGGCAATGTCCATCTTGGACTTTCCACCAGGTCATACTGGAGCATTGTATGCTGGGTCCCATGGTTTCCACAGGCTGCACCTCTCTGTGGAAAGATGAGAGTAACCCGCACATGAGCCCCTATGGACAGTGGCTCTAGCCATGCCCAGTAACGGTAGGATGAATATTAATGGAGTTACAGAGACCAGAGGCTGTCTGAAGAAACCAGTGGGAATGAGTGAGAATAAGGGTATCATGGACACCGCTTGGTGTCTGCATGGTGTGGCGTGAATGGAAGCATCTCTGTACAGGACTGTAAAAGGCACGGCACAGAATTCACTGCCCAGGAGGCTGGGGGGTGCTCAAGTGTCTCTAAGCCATCTTTGCACTCTCCCTGTCCAGGGCTGCTCCAGAGCCTGCGGGGGCCCCCAGCAGTACATAGAGAGCCCTGGGGGCCATGCTGAGTTAGCGTAGCCTCCTGGAGCTGCCCTATGGGCTGCAGCACCGCCTGGAATAGCTGTGTTCAAACATCCCTCTCCGGCCCCCAGCCCTGCCCTCAGCATGCCCCCTGTACCAGGGCTTGTGAGGCATTCCTTCGAAGGTAGCTTTATGGCTGTCTTCTGCAGTCAGTCCCTGCACTGAAGGACTCATCAACCAGCTCGATATGGCACTGTTAGGCTATGTGATGTATGGGGACAGGAGGGAAGATGAAGCTCTAACCCCTTGAGGCGTGCTTTTGTTGTGTGTGCTCGTGTCCAGGGAGGACCTGTATGAGAGAGACATTTCCACCTGTAACTAAATGCACATCCCCAGAGTTAGTGTGTCCACGCCCAATGTGCTGCCTCCCTCACACACTATATAAATGATCTGAACCTGACTGGGGGCAAGGAAGATGCATTTCCTCCTCCGAGGGAAAAAGCAACAAAATTTTAAATACCGGCAAGTCCCAGCTAGCAAAAAAAAAAAAGAACCCACAACATGCAGAGTTTGATGTGACCTACTTTCTCCTTTAAGAACACGCTTGCCAGATAGCACCGTGGATTAATATTATTTGACAGCTCATGATGAAAGAATTTGTGGCTGGCTGCCTGCCAGAACAGGAGCCAGGCTTCTACTAACCCCCGCAACCCACAGAGCGGGTTTCAGTGGTTTGGTGAAATTCTTTTTTGAGTCATGACTGTGAAAAACAAGTGACAGTGGCAGGATTGTCTAAACTAGGGTTTATGTCATGTGGAACCAAAAGCACTTCTGTACGGCCTCAAAACACCTGTGTTTACAGGTTGTGTGTATTGAGTAGCATACATAATTCACAGCTATTCGCTCTTGGATGAATTAAGACCTGCTCAAATATCTGTGCCTGCGTTGCCCTTTAGTAGCTGGTGGCTTTGTCATGACTCTGTGATCTCCCGCTGCTGCAAAGTCACAAACAAATGAAAGGAAAGGACCATGGTCTTGTTTGGAGCATGTGCATGGGAGAAAGAAGTCTTGAGGTTGACTCCTGACTCTGCCATGGCTTTGGGCAAGTCATCTAAACTCTTTATGACCTGACTTCCTTGTGAAACATGGCAGTAGTGCTTACCTCACTCAGATTGGCTTTAATTAACTGTAAATAATTACTGGAGCAGAAGTGTGGAGTGTTATCTTCTGAAAGAAAACCTCACACTGGCTGTTGAACTCCCCCTGAAAAGACTGCAAGGCTGAGATTAATACATATGGCCCCTGGGAGCCAAGACATTTCAAACCTGCTGCTGACATAACACATTCATGCACTGCAGACCACAAATACATTTACATGATAACTCACACACACACCTGGGGGAAGGGGGTGGCTTCCACTTGAGTTAAAGGAGCCCTTCATTAGCTGGGCATAGAGGTGGTAGGATTGCCATTGTGCTAGGTTAACACAGGTGGAAAGACAGTCAGTGCGCCAAAGAAATGTACAATGTTATTAGACAAGATGAACAGCACAACATTAAAATGAGAGAGGTGCACGTCTTTCTTGTTAGTAACAGCTGCAATCGATAAATATAATTTACAGCATCTTAACGTTGATCTCCACCCTGACTCAGACTTTTTTCCTGAATAAAAGCAGTTGGCCCAGATGGAAATGCTTCTTGTGCTGGGGGTCAACATCAGCAAAATGCGAAGGGTGACACACTCAGACCCATAGACTCTAAGGTCAGAAGGGACCTATGTGATCATCCAGTCTGACATCCTGCACAACGCAGGCCACAGAACCTCACCCACCCACTCCTGTAATAAACCTCTAACCTATAACTGAGTTATTAAAGTCCTCACATCATGCTTTAAAGACTTTAAGGTACAGAGAATCCACCAGCAAGTGAGCCGTGCCCCATGCTACACAGGAAGTCGAAAACCCCCAGAGCCTGTGTTAATCTGCCCTGGGGGAAAATTCCTTCCCAAACCCAAATATGGCAATCAGTTAAACCCTGAGCATGTGGACAAGACTCACCAGCCAGACACAAATACAAAGAATTCTCTATAATAACTCAGACCCCACCCATCTAACATCCCTTCACAGGCCATTGGCATCTCTACCACCAGTAGTCAGAGATCAGTCAATTGCCAAACTAGGCTGTCCCAACATACCATCCCCTTCATACATTTATCAAGCTCTGTTTTGAAGCCAGTTAGGCATTTTGCCCCCACTGCTCCGCTTGGAAGGCTATTCCAGAATGTCACTCCCCTGATAGTCAGAAACCTGCATCTAATTTCAAGTCTAAACTTGCTGATGGCCAGTGTATATCCATTAAGTCTTGTGTCCACATTGGCACGGAACTTAAATAATTCCTCCCCCTCCCTGGGATTTATCCCTCTGATGTACTTATAGAGAGCAATCATATCTCCCCCTCAACCTTTTTTGGTTAGGCTAAAGAAGCCAAGCTCTGAGTCTCCTCTCATAAGGCAGGTTTTCCATTCCACAGATCACCCTAGTAGCCCTTCCCTGCACCTGTTCCAGTTTGGCACATTGTTTGTTGTCTTTTGGCAATATAGGTGTGACACTTTGAGGGTTCACCCAGACCAGTAGTGTTGTGTCACCACCTACCTTGTAACTCTGGATGCTTCTGTGCTGCGCAGCTTTGCTCCAAGCCCTGACACTAGGAGCCAGCTCACAACACAACGATCACACCCTGGCTTTCACCAGCCGGGTTACTCCTTGCTAGTTGCAATGGGGGAGGTCTAGGTTAGATACTGGGAAACATTTTTCACTAGGAGGGTGGTGAAGCAGTGGAATGGATTACCTAGGGAGGTGATCTTCATCTTTAGAGGTTTTTAAGCTGTGTCCTCACAAAGCCCTGGCCGGGATGGCTTAAGTGGAGTTGGCCCTGCTTTGAGCAGGGGGTTGGACTAGATGACCTCCTGAGGTCCCTTCCCACCTTAATATTCTATGAGTTTATGAACAGCCCCTCCAGTTCCAGGTATCCCAAACCATCTCCTTTGCAGTGCTCAGCCCCTCTCACTGCAGCAGTCAGAAAACCTCATGAAGTTCGCTTCTCCTTTAAAGAGAGCGTTCACAGCTCCAGCCTATTAGTTTGGCTGGGAATTTTACTCTTCAGTTTGAAACACAGCACCGAGATGGGTGTGTAATGAAACAGGATTAAGCTTATTAACAAAGACCAGGCATTTAAGTGACACCAGCTGGAAGGAATTGAGGTAGAAATGGTTACAAACAAATGAAAGAAAAAATAGGCCACTAAGACTGAATCCTAACTGAACAACTTAGAGCCTTTTGTTCAAAGTAGTTTTCTCACCACACTTGTTCTTCCAGCATGGCTGGCCAGTCTTAGCCAGGATCTAACACAGCTCAAAGCCCTTGGTTTCTTTGTCTTGTCAGGCAAAGGGTGCCAAAAGGCTTTCTCTCTCTGCTCGTGTCCTCAGAGTTTATCTTTGTTTTCAAGGGCTCAGCTTGCTGTGTCCACCAAGGAGCTGACACCATGCTCATTTTTGCAACCTCCTCTCCCCACCATGAGAGCCACTTAACCATCGCCCCCCCTCACTAGTCTGTGGGCTTTGTTTAGCTTTGATGTGAAGGGACTTCCGTTGTCTCTTTGCTCAGTTTACACTGGAGACACAATGAAGCAGACGAGAACACATTCCTTGGTCCAGGGCAGGATCACTTAAGCCCTTTCTGCCTAACACATTTCAAGAACGTACTAAATTAGAAAACTCTGGTTGGATGCAAAGCCTCACCTTCAAGAGAGGGAGGAAAATAACCAACATGTTATTAGTGAGAAGAACAGCTTGTGGGCCTGGGATATAGATTTTTCTAGAGTCTCCATTTTTAGTCACTAATGACTTGTTTTTACAAGGAGCCTCCTTCTTTAAAATAGACCTTTAAACAAACCGAGAGTCAAGGTAGAGCTTGTGCGAGGGCCTGGATTTACAGCCCGGTGACTGAAGTGTTTATTCACAAAACAGGTACAGCACAGACAGCAGTCGTGCAGACCCCCCTCACAGCACCGTCCCTGCATCTATTACCTGAGCTAAGGAGCATGTCTGTCAGCTGTTTGTACGTAGCAAGCTGTGATCGTGAGGGGGGACAGTCTCTAGAACAGAGATTTCTAGCCTTTTTGGCTCCAGGCCCATGGAAATCATTTTTACAACCCTGAAGGTTGTCTCCGCCAGCAGCCCCCTGCCTCCCCCATTGCAGCCAGACAGAAGGAGTCCTCGTTGATCTCCCATCCCCCTAGCTGCAGCAGGGAAACTGCACACGTCCTGTAGCCCTGTGATCACCAGCTGGGTCCTTAGGCAACAGCTCCCTTCTGCAGCCAGGGGGACGGAAGATCAGTGCTCTCCTCCCTCTGGTTCCAGCAGGGACCCAGCGCCTATGGACCCAGGCGGAGCGCTTTGCTCTCTGCTGCAGCCAGGGAGAGGGGAGCACTGATCTCCTGTCCCCTTGGATGCAGCGAGGAGCCTGCACCCGTCTTGTAGCCCCGTGGCACTGCGCTCTGCGTGGGTCCTTAGACAATGGCTCCCTTCTGCAGCCACTTTGAAAGACCCCGTGGGCCACTTTTGGCCCCTGGGCCATGGGTTGGGAACCACGGCTCTAGGAGTCTGTAAATCACTGTTACGGAGCCTCCCTCTGTGGTGCCCCTGGTGGCTTAATGGGGCACTGTTCACCCCGTTGTGGGGTCTCCAGTGGTCAGTTGTCGCCTCTCCAGGGCCCTGTGAAGTGATGCTTTGCCTGAGAGGCAAGGCACGCTGGAGTCCCACCCGTTCCAGGTACTGAAGTCCAAACTTAAAGGAATGCACTGAACTCAAACCCAGGGGTGTCTGAGGCATCTTCTACGCATGGCTCGTCTTCATGCAGCCAGTCCCGTTAGTCCGCCTTCATGGGCCCAGCCCTCCCATCCATTGGGAGGCTTGTCTGGGCAGAAAGGGAAAACAGACACTGGGCTGAAAGCAGGCTTCCCTCACCAAGGCAGAAGCAGAGCGCTGCCTCCCTTTCTGGCCAGCCCCACATTGAGTGGGTCTCCTCCTTTTAGCTCCCCACTCCTGAGATCTGCTACAGGGGTAGCAGGCATGCCCAGCAGGGTCCATAGGCCCTCATTAGCCTCCTCCTGGCCAGTGTGGGACCTGAATGCCCCATCACAGATGGTATCACATACTCCCCTCTAAATCAGGCTTGTCCTGAGTGCCCTAGGTCCACAGGGGAGTGCCAGGCTGTTAGCTGCAAGGTGTTACCATTAGAGTTGGCCCCTGGCTCTTTTCTAGATCTTTCAGACAAGTTGATATAGTTTTGTAAGGCACAAATACTAAGGTGAGGCCATGAGATAGATTAGATACCGAGGTTAACCAGATTGGATAGAGAGAAGTTAAAGATTGCACTGGCAACACAGATTAAAGGTATCATTAACACCAAGCCATATAATCCTAGTGCTTTATGACTCAGTTACAAGATGCTGCTAAAGACACTGGTTCTTTCAAGTTGTGAAAGCAAATTCTTCAGGATATAGAGAACCTAAGGGCCAGTCCTGTTACCGCTGAAGTCAACAGCAAAACTCTCATTGCACTTCAATTTCTATCCCTCTCAGAAGGAGAGAAAGCCTCCTTTTCAGACAGAGAAATATTCTCATTCAAGAAAGCATTAGGCTATTGAAAGTAGCCTCCAGTATGTAGCATAGATTGATCTCCACCTCTTCACCAGTAAGGTCCCAAATTTTATAGGACATAATTAATTATTCTGTTCTATATAGATTTTTATAACTAAACGCTTAACCGCCTACAGTTTCATCTGTTGTGTGATGGAAAAGCGTTGAACTTGAAATGTTGTCCATAACACTGCACGCTGCAGACAGTAACTGACATTAGCAATGAGATAGGAACTTGTACATACTTTTGAAGGTGCAAGACAGGATGCAATTACCACATGTACAATGATTAAATATTTACCCACAACATTTTCTTCTGAGTCACTCTGTTTCATAAGCTTCATGAGGCAGCTTGGCTAGGTAATTGTACTGCCTATTTTTAGTATTTTACCAACTATGTAATTAAAAAGAATCTGCAAGATGGGAACTCCTCTGTTCTTTCGTTGGTCTGTGCTCTCAGAGTCTTCCATCAGTAAAGCCTGCAGGATTCGGCCCAGATTATAAATAATGGACCATTTCCTATAGAGTTGTGATGTGAGTGAGTGAAGGGGAAGTGGGAAATCAGCATTTATCACTGAGGAGGGCCTGGTCTCCTGTGGAGACCAGGGAGTCAGTTGGTTCTGACAGCTTAACCATTGGTCATCCCATTGAGAAGGGGGAAGCAAAATGTATCCCTTCCTCAATGGAGCAATCTAAGGGAAATTCTACCATGCAGTCCTCCCTGGATGCTCTGCCCAGACCTGCTCCCTCAGCTGTTTCTGCAGGAAGGTTAAATTCAGGCAGATGGACACATTTGATTTGATTTTTTTTACAAACTGATGATGGGTGCTCTCATAAGAGGTGAAACTATCCCAAGAATCAGAGTTTGTTTCAGGTGCCCAGGCATTCAGCTGCAGGGAGAAACGATGGCATTACAATAAATCAGTGCAATAAACATCTCCAATGCACAATAGATGTGAAACAAAGGACTGAAAACACAAGCCCTGAGGAATATTATAAGAATGGGTGGGGAGGAGTCCTATACAGGGGCTGGCATGAATGATTATAGGAAATGCCTCTGGAATAGGAATATTTCCAGATGGTTTCTACATGTGAGGAAGGGCTGAACTGAGGCAGATGTCCATGGGTGGTGAGTGCCCACTAGGAGCAACAGCAAAGTCTTGGCCACCATTGCTCTGAAGTCTGATGATGATGACAACTGCCCAAGAATGGCCCCACTTGGCCTCGTGGAGCTCAGAGGGCCCCCATGTGTGTGAAAGGATCTGAGCAAACCAGACTTCTTTGTGGGATTGGGGCCTACCCAAATAAACAGAAGCAAATTTCATGCTTCAAGGCAGAAGCAGGGGTCAGGAAGAGCACGTTCCCTTCTTTGCAGGGGTCTGCCACTGGTCAGCTATATAGTAATGAATTCTTTGCCTTTAGGAGAAGCCTCAGATGCTAGTTACTGCTGGAAGCTGGATATCTGACTGTGACCCGGCAGGGCAAATCCTAGGTCCTTATCAACGTTTGTGCTTCCACTTACACCTGGCTGCGCAGTTTCCGATGTCTTGTGTTTCCGATGGCTTCCACCAGCTCAGCCTCTTCCTTGCTCTCTTTTCAGAATTACACAAACTGCAGGTGCATCTCTGCAAACGGGACCGACGGATCCGCCTCCCCTGGGACCTGCGGCACAAACTGCTTCCATCTCCTCTTGCCTTTTGTTATACTTTCCTGCCTGGCGGGGATCCTGGCAAGCTCTTCACACACGCCATCCTTCATGCTCATCCTCAGGTAATGTAGGTGGGGAGCAGCACCGCTCACTCACGGCAAGCTCTAGCCAGCATCTTCCTCTTCTCCGCAGAATACTCTGACACTGGGATGAGGCAGCTGAGTTTTGAGAGCCCAAAACCCCAGGTGCCTCAGCTCTGGGAGCTATTTTATCCAAACCACAAATGTTCAGGAAGTGGCAGGCAAGGGGATTAAATTCCAAGCTCCTGTCTTGGCCTGTCTCTATTATATTTATGTTGTTATCTGTAGTGTGGCCATGCCGGGAGGTCCCAGTCAGGGATCATGGCCCCAGCTTGCTAGGACCTGTACAAGTGAGGAAATGAAGGACATTTCCTGCCCTCGAGGGCTCACAGTCTAGGGTTATGACAAAACACTGCCCATGGATAAGCAGACAAAGAGGACAGGGTGAGTGATGGGAGCATTTGCGGATGGGCCTGATTCTGATCCCCAATTGAATTTACAGCAGTGTAACCACGCTGGGGCTCACGCCCCCCAGCCTTGCACCTGATTTACCACCCAGTGCAAAGTGAGTGTAAAAGCGGGTGTAACATGCTACCAGATCAACACAACAACATCGCACAGGCACCGTGCCCAGGTGTCAGGGAGGGCAGTAGAGAATCAGGCTCACTGATTTCAGAGTTATTGCTGATGCCATCCCAGTGTATGGCTAATGATCCATCGCTTGCAGCTATCCTTCTCTAAATACGCCTGTCTGTCTGTCTGAGTGTCTCCATCTTTACGCTCTAGCAAATCAGAGAGGGCAGGTAGTTTCACCTTCAGCGCGTGACCGACTAGCTCACAGCTCGCTGGCAGGTCTGGGAAGCCCTGTCCTGTGTCCCAGAGCGCCTTTGACGAAACAGGCTCTTCCCATCTCTCTTTAGCCAGAGCAGCGAAAGCCGTTGCAGAGTTCAGGAACAAGGCAACACCACTAGGCAACGTGACGGGGACTATGGGGTCAACTGTCAGTGCTGAACAGCTGTCAGCGTTGCAACACAATCATTTAACCTCCCAAGTGGGGACATACTTGGCTGGTTCCATTTCAGAGGAAGCTGGGCTGCTCCAACTTTGTGACAGCAGAAGCTGTTGTGGCAACTTGCTGTGAGTCAGAGATCTGTACCTCACTCCCCTATGCATGTATAATAACCAAATAGACGCCGCCGTCCTTTCAGCTTATAACAATCTCAAAGGTGCATAGAATTTTAGGCCCAGAAGGGTCCATTATACAGGTCTGATTCCCTGCATAACACTGGCCACAGAGTTTCACCCCCCGATCCCTGCAGAGGAGGGGATTATTCGCCACAGAAATTGCTTGTTGGAATTCACCTTGGGCCAGCTCCAGCTCCCAGTGAATTCAATGGGGGTCTTTTTGTTGGCTTAGTGGGAGCTGCAGTGGGTCCTTGCTGAATTTTTTGCAATGACTTCTCCCCCATGACCTTGCCGTGACTCGGCCTTAATTCAGTTCACACAGCAGAAGAATGTAATTAGAATCATAGACGTGTAGCGCTGCAAGGAGGTCAATAGGTTATCTAGTCCAGTCCCCAGCGCGCAAGGCAGCACTACATAATAATTAGGCCTTTCCTGCACATAAAATCCTCCAATGACAGAGATTCCTCAACCTCTGTAGGTGATTTGTTCCAGTGCTTGGCTATCCTGACCATAAGGAAGTTTTTCCTAATGTCCAACCTAAACCGTCCTTACTGCGATATAAGCCCATTGCCTCTTGTCTACCCTCGGAGGTTAAAGAGAGCCGCTTTTCACCTTCCTCTTTGTAACAATCTTTTAAGTACTTGAAAATCATCATGTCCCCCCTCCGTCTTCTCTTCTCCAGACTAAACAAACCCAATTGTTTCAATCATTCCTCACAAGTCATGCTTTCTAGACCTTTCATCATTTCTATTGCTCTCTTCCGAACTTTAAACAATTTGTCCACATCTTTCCTGAAATGTGGTGCCCAGAACTGGACACAGCACTGCAGCTGAGGCCTCAAGAGTGCTGCGTAGAGCGGGAGAATTACTTCTCGTGCCTTGCTTCCAAAACTGCTGCTAATACATCCCAGAAGGATGGTTGCTTTTTTTGCAACAATGTTGACTTATATTTAACTTGGGATCCACCATAATCCCCAGATCCCTTTCCCCAGTACTACTTTCTAGGCAGTTGTTTCCCATTTTGTATGTGTGCAACGGATTTTTCCTTCCTTTGCATTTGTCCTTATTGAATTTTCAACCTATGTACTTCAGACAATTTCTCCAGTTTGCCCAGATCATTTTCAATTTTAAACCTATCCTCCAAAGCATTTGCAACCCCTCCCAGCCTTGTATCATCTGCAAGCTATATAAGTGTCCTCTCTGTGCCGATAGCTAAATCATTGACGAAGCTATTGACCAGAACTGCGCTCAGGACTGATTCCTGCAGGCTGCCACTCGGTGTGCCCCTCCAGCTGGACTGTATACCACTGACAACTACTCTCTGGGAACGGTTTTTTATTGTTATGTGTTATATTTTAGCGCCCCAATACAAGCTAGGGCCTGAAATGATACGGCACAAAATGGAACAAATTCCCGGCCTTGTCCTCTGCTGCTCCAGAACATGTTAAACAGATGGCTACACATTAATCTTTAAAAACATGCTACAGTAAAGAGCAGTGAACTTTTGTGAAGAACATATTGTAATAGTACAAAAAAATGGACAGATTATGAGAGCTAACCAAAGCATTACGGCCGTGATATTTCTGAAAGACCAAAGTCAGCCCTCAGTTACACACACGCAAGGGTTTGCATGGATGGAACAAAGGGCCATATTTGTTCCTATGTATGTGTATAGGGATGTATTAATTCCTCTTTTCTTTTTGCTTTCCAGGAGCGTTCAGCCCGAAGATAAATCATTTGCTATTGGGATACAGTTCCTGTTACTGAGAGTTTTTGGTAAATTAAAATTTCTTGTGATGTAGCACTGAAAAGTCATAAGAGATTTTGAATTCACATGGGTCAGATGGGACCTCAATAGAGAAACTCAGGGGTTACAAGAGAAGGGTATTGTTGATTCAGTCGATGTCACGCTTTTCTCAGTTGTTGCTGAACCATCATTCCTGACTGTGGGGTGCTGTGTTGTTGGTTGAAGTGTCTTTCAGATAAGAAGTAAAACCAAAGTCCTGATCACCTATAGTCATTGAGGATCCAACAGCACTTTCCTCAAGAGAGGCCTTGCTGGGTCCTGGTCCCTGGGCCACATTTCAATCTGTGAATTGCATCTAAAATTTCCCTTGTAATTTCCATTCTTCTTCTCTTCCTAATAACA
Organism: Mesoclemmys tuberculata; assembly: GCA_007922155.1. Lineage (NCBI taxonomy): Eukaryota > Metazoa > Chordata > Testudines > Chelidae > Mesoclemmys > Mesoclemmys tuberculata. The sequence goes on along the minus strand of ML675720.1, from coordinate 310,049 downwards.
CTGCTGTCATGTTTTCCTGGCCTGGACTGGCTGCCCCTTTTCACCCAGCAGTGGGGAAGAGCCCTTGATACATAGCTTCTCTCACGCACTTTGGGATCTTTCTCAAGAAATGGCAGTGTCTAAAGGGAAATGATTATTCTGTTTTCCGTCTTTGTTTGAGGGACGTGTCAGAATGGTTGAAAATAGCATTCAATTAAAAGAATTGTTTTTCTCCTGGTGGAAATTAATGTTCTCCTGGAGAACACTGGGATGGGTCCCAGACGTCCTAATAATAAACATTTTCACACAATACAGAATGGAGAGGAAGAAGGGACCCTGTGGTTCAGTAATGCCTGAATAACGTCTGAAGTCAGCTTCATGTGGTTTTGAAAGCCAGGAGCATGGGGTCTGTCCTAACAGGAGGAAATGCTTCTCATTTTACAAAGTGCTCTCTGCTTATTCTCCAGCCTGGATGCCAGGACCAGTGCTCTACGGCAGCGCTATCGACACAACCTGCATCCTGTGGGAAAAGAAATGCAAGAAGAACGCAGCTTGCAGATACTACGACAATGATCTCTTCAGACAAAGGTATGGCCTCTGCAAGGCTCCATCAACTGCTGCCTCTTCTCAGGGTTTGTCTACATTACAGGGGCTACAGTGGCGTAGCTACAGTGCCAGCGCTGCGCCATTCTAACCCTGTAGTGTAGACACATGCTACAGCCATCGAAGGGTTTTTTCCATCTCTGCTGTAATGCCACCTCCACAAGCAGTGGTAGCTAGGTCAACAGAAGCATTCTTCCATTGCCCCAGCCATGTCTACACCGGGGTTTAAGTCAGCGTAGGTATGGTGCTCAGAGGTGTGCATTTGATACACACCCCAGAGCGTTGTTGCTGTGTCAGCCTAAGTTTTATGTGTAGCCCAGACCACACTTGTTATCGTACTCTGGTGGCGTCCATAAAAGAAAATTGAGGAATCTGCTCGGATAAGAAGGGGATGAACATAGGATGGATGGACTGCAAAGTGGCATCGTGAGATTTCTAGGTAGACTTTCTACTCTGCTACAGTGATGTGCAATTAGGAGCTTATTCAAGAGCTTTCACAAAACGGTCCCCACTTTCCCAGCGCTAATCCTGTGTGCAGTGAGGTGCATGGGCTGGCAGGGAAATGGGCTAAAGGGCTAGGACATCGGGTCCTTTGTTTCCCCAGTTCAGTAAAGACGCTATCTCCAAATGGTACCCAAAGCCAGGAGGCCGCAGTGCCTGGCAGACACACTTCTAATGAGCTGCACTTGCTGCAAACCTTTGTACTCACTACCTGAAAAAGGCTGTAAGCATCAAGCTCCATGCTCAGCTTGAAGTGGGGCAAAGTGTGGGGTTCAGGGGCGTTCTCCAAAGACACTTGATTGAAATTACCTCACACATGGTGCAAGCCTCTGGCAAAAACCAATTTCTTCACTGGAATGTATATGAGTCCGTGAAGATCCCTCCTCTCTGTCACGGATAATAAATCAGTTTCGAGAGATGGACTGACCTCAGCAGATGCAGGGAAATCATCCTAAACCCCTCTCCAGTTTGATGCCAGAATTAACACAGGGCACCCTTGAACCTCTGAGAGCTGCCTCCAGCACATCTCGCAGACGCTAAGGTCGGGAGGGACCGATACGATCATCTAGTCTGACCTCCTGCACAACGCAGGCCACAGACCCTCGCCCACCCGCTCCTGTAATAAACCTCTAACCTATGACGTAATCGCCGACGTATTGTGGCGTAATCCTGGCAGCGACTGCACTGGCAATGCTTATTAGGCGGTTGGAAGGCTGGTTGCTTACATTGAGTAGGATTTGCTACTGGAGCGAGCAAGTGCTACTCAGTCTGGGTGTGGGGGCACCATTCATTTTATTTTCCAGTCCCTTATATCAGTAAAGTGCCCATTGAGGTCAGTATTCAGCCAACATTTTCTTTTGCCCCTGACACTTGCAGATTTCCTACCCATTTATGGATGAAACTGGCCTTCCCTATTAATTGACTGAAAAAGCTCTTGACCTAAACTCAGTGCTCATTTGATGTATGTCCTGAGGCTTGTTGATTGATAGACGCTGTACCCTGAAGCTTTAAACCTTACCTTATTACCTTGCCCCTTTGTGTTTCCGTACGTAGATTCCTGGGGCTCCAGTTTTTCTTCGAAGTGGGAGCGTTTCTGTGCTTCGTGGCTGTGTTTGTCATCCTCAGACGACAAGAGAGGGAGACCAGGAATGTCACAGAGCCAAAGACAATCCCAGAGAAGGAGAAGCTGGCAGAAAAATCAAGAAAAACCCTAGACTCCAAAGTCTGAGTCAGAAAATGTGAATCACATTCCATATCTGCTGCCCAGAGAGGCACAAGGATTTGTCACTGTGAAGGGGGGGTGCTTTGAAAAAGACTGGACAGGAGATAAGCTTATCTTTTTCTTTGTCTTTATCTTAGGGGATCTGCAGCTTTTCTTCCTTCATCTTTTTTTATCTGCTAGTTTACATCTACCCAGGTCTGACTGGTGCCTGATGTGCTTGTGTGATTGGGTTAGTCCCTGTGGACATTGCAGCCGTATAGAGTTATTTCTTCCTAAGCAGTCATTCGGCTGGCGGGGCTGAATGATGGCAGCACTCGAAGCCCGAATACATACAGCTGCATTGGTTTGATAACTGATTTTGTAGAGTACACAAATGTCTGTCTGTATCCATGTACAGTATTCTGTTCTTGCCCATAAACACCGATTCTCACAGCACTAGAGCACCGTCTTCTTTTTGCTGCTACATATGCACAGGGTGACCCGCTGGTTGGGCGGAAGAAGAAGTGGGACGTGGGAAAGTTGGTCTGTAACAGGGTGTATGGCCCTTTCAGCCTTAAGGAGCTAGAAGAGCCTGTTCCAGGGATTTTGGTGTAAGCTTAGAAACCAGCCGCATCCAGAAGAGAGGAGATGGCTCCAGGGAGTCAGCGACGGGGTGGGAAGATCCCAGGACACACTCATTTTAAGGGCCCAGAATCAGAAGCCCTATAGTGTAATGTGGGGCAGGGTTCCCCTGGCTAATTGGGAGACACTTTCAGAAGGAGACTAGTGTATATGCCGCCTTCTCTCTCAGAACAGGGTGCGCATGGACAGAGGAAGGAACCCTGAGCTCTCTCTGCGTAGAATAAGGTTTCCATGGAGGACAGGAGTGTTGGAGATGAGTATGAATGACGGGGTTTCTATGGTCAATCTTGCATTTGGGACACAGAGACCGATCAGCTCCATAGACCCTGCAAGGAACTGCGGCACTGTCCTTGGAGAACGGGCTCTGAGTAGAAAGGGGGAAACACGCTGGGAAGGTTGCGTGCCTTTGCAATAATGATCTGCAGCTTTATACGGGTGGCTGTCAAAGCACTTTGCAGAGGCACATGAGTATCACTGTCCCCATTTTACAACCAGGGAGACTGAGGCAGAGTGGAGTCAAGGGACATGCCCAAGATCAGAAAGCCAGCCAGTGCCCTAAACAGGATTAGAACCCATCTTGCCCAAGTGATAGCTGTAACCTGAGGCTAAGCCACTAGGCCACTGTGCCAAGATCTCCCTGTTGTGCCACGTCAGTGGGGTGTTGAGATTAAAGGGTCAGATTCAGCTTTAAGTTTGGGGTAAAAGTCAGCTGTTTTATTTTAACTGTAGTTAATTCACCAACACCACAGCGGTCTCTGCATTCTTTCCACCTGGGGGACCTTTTAACCATCATTCACAAATGGGTCAATCGCTAAAAAACAGCCAGCTGTACCTTCCACTTCTGTCTGCTCCAGGTGGGCCCCGAGGCCATAGCGCAGCATGCCAGACTGGATTTCCCCTGGAACGCACGTCTAAGGCCCACAGTGTTAACTCTGCTGCCGCAAACTAGAATATACCCTGTTCAAGCAGGCGTGGATCATCCTCCAAATTGCTGCAAAACATCTTATGGTGAAAGGCTTAAAAAATCTCACTCTGTTTAGTTTATTGAAGAGAAGGTTAAGATGTGATTTGATCGTGGTCTACAAGTACCTACATGGAGAAGAGAATTCTAATAGTAGACAGCTCTTTAATGTAGCAGGAAGAGGCGTAACAAGAGCCAATGGTGGGAAGTGAAAGCTAGACAAATTCATTCTAGAATTAAGGCATGGTTGTTGTTTTTTTTAAAGAGTGAGGTAGTTAATCATTGGAATAACGTATCAAGTGCTGTAACGGATTCTCCATTTTTTAGTCTTCATGTCAAAACTGGGTGTCTTTCTAAACCAGGTGCTATAGCTCAAACAAAATGTATGGGCTTGATGCAGAAATTATTGATTGAGGTTCTCTGACTTGTGTTAAGCAGGAGGTCAGACTAGATAAACTTAGTGGTCCCTTCTGGTCTTAAAAGCTAGGACTTAGGTAGGTCTATACTGACGGCGGGAAAGTCGCCGCCGTCGGATCGACTTATCTGGATCGACTGAGCGGTCAGTGTAGACCTGCTCAATCGATTAGGAAGTCGACGTACTAAAGCCACCTCCTCAAGTGGCGCAATGCAGTAAAGACACCACGCAGAACAGAAGTACAGCAGGCGATGAGTTATGCAAGGTACTCTGCGTACCTTACGTAATTCCCATCAACTGCTGCCGAATCGCCGAGTAACTGTAGACCAAGCCTAAATGATGTTAGGTTGCATCCGCACCACATCCTTTTGAGAAGGCATGGTCCTTGATGCCTTCGGTGAATGATTCTCAGCTCTACAAGCAATTCCTTGCCTTCCAATCAGGACACTTTGACCTGAATACATTCAGAGGCATGATCAAAACCTTAATAAATGAATAAGAACTCAGTTTGTTCTTACTAGCAGGACACACTTGGTAATCAGTGACCACAGAGAGAGATGAACTACCTGGAATATCCACATGCTTGGAATCCTGGATGAGACTAGTGAGCTACTGGCCCGGGGGTTAAAGGTGTAAGACGCACTCCTGCAAACTCTCCCCTACCTTAGTAGCACGAATGGCTTCAAATGCAGGAGGGAATGAGTCAAGGCTGCTCCTGTGCATCAAGGTTTGCAGTATCCGTTAGTAGAATTTATGAATACTGATATTTCCACCCCGATAAGACCCTTCACCAGAGGATCTCAAAGCATTTTTGGAAAGTTAATTAAATATGGCTTGCAACACCTCTCCCAGGAAGTGACGTATTCCTGCCTTATTTTAAACATGGATGCCCAGAGGGATTGACAGGTCCAAGCACCACAAATGAGTCAATATCAGAGCCAAGAATTGACCACAAGTGTCCTGATGCCCTGGCTGTTCTTCTAACCACTAGACCACACTGCCTCCATAGAATCATAGAAGATTAGGGATGAAAGGGACCTCAGCAGGTCATCTAATCTAATCCTGCCTCTCCTCCATTTACCAAAATGTTGCATAGAAATACATCCTCACAGTCATTTGTATGATGTTGCTGAATTGGGATGTTACACTGGATTGCCGGGCAGAAGCCTGGTCTACCCTATGCTTTGTACTGCACATCTTGCCATCACTGAAGAAATCCTGCAGGCTGAGAAAGAAAAGGAACCCAAGTAGAAATAAGAAACGTTGCTTTTCTAAAATAAGTAACTGGATAAACAGCATGGACAGTGAAAGAAGCATACACAACAGTTCCATGAGAGTTGGTTGGCAGTGAGATAGTGGGCCTAGCGATTAGAGCAGGAGTCAGGCGATCTGGAGTCTGCTCCCAATTTGGACGTTGACTTCCTCTGGGACCTTTAACAAATCTCTTCACATCTCTGTGCTTCAGTATCTGCCTTTTGAAAATAAAGCAACTCCACAGCCACGTCCAGCTGCATCATTACACTGCGCACAACAGACATGCAAACCTTGCCAATGACAGCAGGGTTAGAACTCGGAGGCAATAGGGCACTTCCAAGCGTCCCCTCTATTTTAAATCATTATGAGATCCTTGGCAGCGGAAGTGAAAGTATTTCTTTTGGAAAGTTCCCCTAAATGAGGCAGCTGTTCTTTAATCCTCTCGATTACCAAACAGTTGTTGAAAATGAGCCAGTTGTGCTGTTTGCAAAAAAAAGAAAAAAAACCCAAAAAAACGCAGGCAGCAATTTATCTTGTGATGTTCAATACAATTTGCACGTGCACTAGTAAAGGGTGAGCCCATTTGCGCTCCCTAGAATCTGCCGGTCTATTTCTGACAATGGGTGGACGGAACAATCCCCCAGCCATTCAGCTGGAACAAAGGCAAATCTTGCTGGGTTTGTGAACGAGCTGAATGCAAACCACAGCAATGGCCTGGCTCTCTCAGAGCATTCAAGCACTGGCGTCTTCCCGCTGCAGGCTTAAAGGCTGGGCACCCATTTTCCCACTCTGGAAGCTCTTATCAGATCATACAGAGATTGTTTTCTCCAGCCATGGCACAAACTGATGCAGCCGGAGCTTCCCCCTCACTCATTACCTCTCCATGAGAAGGCATCCTGCTGCTAATGAACCAGTGCCAATTGCGAACAGCAGGGCTCAGCTCTGTAAACAGCCATTATTAGGTTTTGCTGTTTTTGCACGATCTGGAACTGCGGTTGCTATAAACATAAGTAAATGTCCTCTCCCTCCCCAAACGCCAGAAGAAATCTGCAGCGGGTTCGACTTGTGGGGAGAGATGAAGAAAAATGAAGTAGGTAAGGGACAGCACCACCAGCTTGCTAGCAGGGAAGAGACGGATAACAAGCTGCAGATATGTGAAGGGTGTAGACACCAAGGAAACAGAGGGTTTGTTTAACGTGACCCCAGGGGCTGTATGGGGGAGGAATGGGAGGAAATGAAGCAAAGGAAAATAGAACATCAAGGAACACTTCCTAGTGCTAAAGGCTATTAGGCTACAAAAGCTCTGTCCCGAGTTATTTAAAAATAGCTGTTAGAAATTATTTGAGAAGACAGTGTAGGGAACAATTGTGCATTGCAAAAGAGGGGTGATATGAGCCAAACCCATCTTGGGTAACTCCACTGACATCCATAAGCCTGGCCCCTTTTTATTCTAGGCTGGTTAAAGGAGAACAATGAGAGCAGGGATAACAGAGCAAAAATATGTCCGGCCACGTGCTTCCTGAAGAGACTGTTTTCTGTGTAGCCCTTTGCCATGGTGGGGCTCGCAGCTTGCAAAGACTGTGATGGTGGGGTCTGTGAAAATGCACCAGCTCTGCAGAGCTGAGCAAGAGGAAATGTAACAGGAAGGAAAACTACTTCCGGGTTAAAAGGGAAGGGAATACAGTAATTAGCAGGCATTTGCAAAATGGTTGCCTTAGGGACACAGCTGCGTGTCTCTGCCAAACATAAAGGGCCACCTCTGGAAAGGCATGCTGGGAAAGTGTTCCTGTTGGGAGGTATTACTAAACAGTGCAAAATAGTTAATGATGAGAGCAGCAAATTCACTAAATGCAAGAGGTGGGTGTATTAAATATCACTGCGGATAACTTACCCCAGCAGTTCCTCAGCTATCCCCCAGCTAGAGTCCTGACACCCACTCACTAGACCAAGAGGTAGAGCAACTCTTCACAAACAGGACTGTGCATATACATGCAAATGAACCCTTTAGCATGAATGTCATGCAAAATCGGATGGTGATGCTTGCTAAACAGCCATTGAATTTGGTTTGTGTCTCTCTCGCTGGGTCAGAAAGGAATCTGGGCATTTTTAAAGCTGGGATCCACTTCTGTAGCTAAACACAAGGCATTTTCTTGTGGAAGAGAGGAAAGGTAAAACTTTCAAACATCTTAATATTCCCTGAGTCTGTTTATCTCCTGCTACGTCTCTCTCCCTCGCAACCACCTGCCTGTCAGAATCAAAATCCCAAAGATTTTTCTGTTAAGCCATCCAACTCAGGGACCGTCGATTAAACCGTGCAGCTTGGTTAACTGATCACACAGTGCAAATAAAGCTCGTATCACAAATACTCAATATTTGAGTGGATACTCCCTGCAAGCAGCTCATGATCAACCCACCAGCAGAAGTTTGTTTGCACAAAACATTCGTCAAATGGTTATGAATAGCGAAGAGATATAGAAAAATCACAATCTGTTCAGAGACAATTCATGAACAGGAAAAGAGCTAAATTCACCAAATGCAGAGCAGTAGAAAAGGACCTTAATAAAACAGGCATTGCTGAAACATGGTGGGCTATCAAAAATAAATGGGATACTGTAATACCTAGCTATAAGCTATTCAGGAAGCGCAGAGTAGGTCACAGCAATGGTGGAGTGGAACCATTCCATAGAATCAATTTGATGACTTTTCGGAAGAAAAACTACGGCAGATGAAATGAAAGACGACGCATTAAAAACTGGACAATGGAAGTCTTTTACCACACAATAGTTACCTTGTGGCAATGAGTTCCGCAGGTTATCACTAAGGACAATAGCTTAGTTGGATTCAAAAAAGGTCTGAACATTTCTGTGGATAATGAGACCATCCAGAGTTCCATTAAAGAGAATTAAAAATGTAAAGGGACATAAACCCTCCTGTTTTAGGGCAGAAGGCAGCCTCCAACTCATAGTAGTTAGAAGGAGACTTCCCTTAAAAACATGTTGGTCCATAATTGGCTAGCGCACGGTTTGCTACACCTTCCTGTGAAACACCTGTTACTGACAACTGCCAGAAGCAGGATACTGGGCTACGGGGAAGTTGAAGCTAGACAAATCCAGCCTGTAAATAAGGAGTACATTTTTAACAGTGAGACTAATTAACCATTGGATTCACCATCACTGAGGCTTTTTAAATCAAACGTGGATGTTTTGCTAAAAGAACTGCCCTAGGAATTATTTTGGGGAGTTCTCTGGCCTGTGCTATACAGAAGGTCATCCGAGAGGATCACTATGGTACCGTCTGGCCTTGGAATTTATGAATCTGTGGACTCTGGGTCTGGTTTGGCCTGGCTATTCCTGTGTTCCACATACAGCATTTGTCTGGCTTGTTCTCCCAGCTGAAGGATCATCTAGCAACTGGCTAGATGGGATGAAACTAGGTTCCTGAGCTGAGCTGAGGAGAAGCTCCCTCAATAAAGCAGTACGGTGCTTCCCCAGCCATTAGAGGGTGATCACATCCCGTACCTGTGAGCAGATCAGACACGCTGTCCCCTGGGCTCTCAATCTGGGGACAGGGTTGCAACTGTCAGGAGGAGCACAAAGAAGGTGGTGCAGAAAACATATAAAACAATAAAAAGGTCTAAACCTGGACTAAACGCCCCAGAAATCACCCATCAGACCTATAGGGACCCAGCAAGTTTGAGTCCCCCCTTTGCCCAAAGGCTCACGTCTGTTTGCTGAATCAAAGAGAAGGCCCTCTCTGTCGGTTCAAGCTGGCCCTGTTATAACTCAACTTCTTTCTTTGTCTCTTGGATCTCTTGAAAACCCAACTTGAACCAATATATACAACCAGGTACTTCTCTGGAGCTGTTTACTGTCTCAGAGATGGCAATAATTACACCGCCCACACACACTGTTTTCAGTTCCTTAGGAAGCTGGGTTAACGCTCTCCTAGCCTGCAATGATCCCTGTAACAGCCATAAAGTTAACTACAATAGTCTCAAGATAGTCCCATGTCCCGCATATCTATTGCAACATAGATATATCATGTCTATTGCAACACGGTGATGCATGCGGGGTGCATTTCACCAGTCAATCAAAGAGCTGCATGTCAAGGGTGTTATGCTCTTTCCTTGAAGCATTAACTCTTTCAGGAACAAAGCCCTCGGAAACAGCATTAGACCTCATGCTTTCACACACATGGCCTGCAGCCATTGTGCTGTAGTCAGTGATCCTGTGGCAGCTCACAAGCTAAGCAGGGCTAGGCCAGGAACAATATTTGGAGACTACCAAGAGGTGCCCACTGTTACCAGATTTGCCCGTCACCTTGAGATATGCTCATTTATTAGGGTTACGTTCCTGGAAGGGGGTGCGTGGTTCTATTAATGTGCGGCTTGTGTTACTTGTGTGTTCATATGTCTACAAGTCCCCTCCCACTGGAACTATCCCGTAGGACCTAAGGTTTTCAGAGCTGGGTTCCTCCAGCCCCAGATTCAAATAAACCCCCCCATACACACACACTCCAGATTAACCGAGTGCAGCTGCGCGGACTGGGATATCGGCACTCTCAGCTGTCCACTTACGTGTCCCTGAACGCAGCAGGCTGAGTGCCACAGCACTTTCAGCTGCCCCCCTTATATGCCCCTTTGCATCGCACCAGAATAGAGCACGCTTCTGAGCAGGCGGGGTCAAACAGCGCTTTCAGCTGCCACTCTTATATGTCCCTGGACTCCGTAGGCTAGGCAGAGCAGCACTTCTCAGCTGCCTCCGCCCTCACTCTATAATTGTTCTAGCAGTAACCCCCTTGATAAGCAAACCCCATAGGATTTTGGACACTCCAGGGAACTTTGGCTTAGGGGAAAGAAGCGTTGCTGCAGAGCACGATAGGGAAGCCAAGAATACAAAAGAGTAAATGAAGTTTGGAGAGAGAGAGACTGGTAACCAGCTTGATAACAGTTAGTTTATTGCCAGGTATATAAAACATGATACTAATAAGGAGAGAAAATCAATCGAATGCTTACAATACTACACAGTTGGGGTATTGGAAAAGGCTAGCCCAGGTTTGATTACAAAAGTAAAAAGCTATGCCTGGACTAAAAGAGAGAGAGAGTGTGTTGGGGGAAGATGGAGTGGTCTCATCACACCATGCAGCTCAGAGGTTCCCAGGAGACAGGCTGCTCAGCTTAGGGTCTGGAGCACTTGAGAAAGGCAGAGCCCTCAACATGATCAGTCAGGAAAAAGGGAAGTCCCAGTGGATCTGATGCAGCATTTATCCAGGCACCAGAAGAGGTTTGAACTTGAGTAGGCGTTTTTTAGGGAAGAAGCAATGGTTCAAGAGAGAACCCTCGGCTTGTTTAGGGGTCAACAAAGACTCAAGGGAGTATCCCACGGTGGTTTTCTTTATGCTGGACAATAGGAGCTGATCACTCCTGTCTCTGGGCCGTGTTCCTTGAGGGAGCTCACAATGCAATCAGGCAGATTCAGTGTTTTGGAGATCAATAACTCGAATGGTCTGATCACTGTGGAGCTGGGTGTGTGCAGGAGTGAGTTCATTTACATCAGGCGCAGAGGTCTCCCATCATGCAGTGCATCCCTGCTTTGCCAGTCCCAGAGTTCAGTGCGGTCCCTGCTTTGGCGCTTGATTCTCCATTCTCCCTGCTAATTCTTGTTCCAGCTTCGATGTAGATGAGGCATGGGGAGTTGTCTCAATCCTATCACCCTTGTTTGGAGGGGTTTAGGTGTGTCTCGCAGCCTTTTCATTGCTTTTGGTTTCTGGCTCAAGCCCAGGCAGAGGCTGGGGGGCCAGGTGAGCCAGAGAGAGTAGGGGTTTTGTGCCCTGGTTCCCCAAGAACACAGAATTGCCAGGTGACACCGCCTGCCACAGGAAATGGTGTTTCTGATTAAAACAAAGGCTTGAATATTTTTCATCACTAAAAATCTCCTCACCCTTTTTACAAGGGACATGGTGTTAGTCCCAGTGTTTTGGACAAACTTCAGTTCCTGTGATTCCGTTCCAGATTAGTCTGCAAGTACGGCCACAAAATGTTTCAGGTACCATGTAATGCTTTTGTTTGCTTGTATGGGTATAACCTGTAGACAGTAACTTTGCCCCTAAGAAGTGACTGCTCTGCTAGACCATGACAGAGACAAGCAACTTACTGCGGATATGTCCAGCTTCTAAGAAGACATGCATCGCAAGTAGCAGCAATCCTCTTTCTTAGATCTACCTGCCTATTAATTCAGTTAAACAGGACTTGGAAGACAATATGTAATATCACCAACCAGTAACTTCCAGTAATAGTCTTTAATTCCTACATTGAACTACTTTGTGATGTTTGACTGCCCATTTAAAGAGGTGCTTGTGTTTCTATGGAAAGTACCTGGGTTAACGTTCCCCTCCAGTGCTATGATCCCAAAGAGAGCTGATAATCTTACATTTACATACTGGTTTTCATCCAAATTAATCTGAAAACACATTTGAAAAAGACCCTATGAAGAATACTTTCCACCCAGGGATGAAATGCAGCCACCTCTGGAGTGAATCAGAGCAGTTGTTTAACACCAACAGGTTATGACAGGAAGTGAAAAATACCATAGTCGACTGAAATATGAAGGGGAAATTAGGGAGGCAGAATGTACTGTACTTCCCAGGCTGGAATTTGGCCAAGCCACTGGGTCCTTAGTATAAAACATAAGAGTTTTATGTTCACCACATCCCTTTAAATTAAACTAACATTTAACAAAATTCACTCACTAGTTCAGCTCCAGCACACGAGACCTCATTTTTGAGAATATATCTTTGTCTACTGATGAATTATACACGTGCTCCTATTAATCTATGTCACTTCTTTTTCCCCAAGTCATGCCTTCTTGAAGGACCAAGACAAGCAGAATGGCATAAATCAGGCTCTCCATTTTGTGTTTAGAGACAGGATAAGTAATGACCACTCATGAAATACGAAATTCATCTCACAGGCTTAAAGTATTTCTAATGAGTTTGGATGAAGTGCTTGTTTTTGAAGGTCCTGCAATTACTTTGGTGTAGGAACAGGATCCTTTATCCACTGCATTAGATAAAAGATGATTGTATCATAGTTAGCATTCCTTCTTTCATCCTAATCTGTTGCATTCAGGGCACTGAAGGACAGAAAGTGTGTTTGAACGCTGCTGATAAAGACTGTCATAACATTTTAATCCCTATCCCCTAGCTTTTCTAGTTCAAATAACTTTTGCTAAGGAGTCTGGACCCTTAGATGGTTCCAAGTTGTGCACATATTTAAAACCTTTAAAGTGGGAACATACAATTCAGAGTCCGCATCAGAGAACAGCCCATTCTTATGACAGGCAATTTCCTTGGCCGGTCTCTTTGTGGAAATCCTTTTGCTGTCACAGTGGGTTGAATAAAGTCTCTCCTTTTCTCAGCCCCACTTTCCTTTCTGCTGCTTCTTGTGGTGCAGTTAAGATCCCATCTGGGTGACCTAATTACACAGCAGAAATGGGATGTATCCAGACACCGTCGCACTCTGGAGTCAGATGCACAACCAAACTTTGGGGCTCAAATCTGTTTCTAATATAATAACCCTACCAGACTATTAAAGCTCTTTGCAGCCCTACACTGGCTCCCTCTTCTCTACTGTATCAAATATAAGCTACTTTTTTCCCACTGTCAAGGTCCTTCACAGCTTACCCCCACCCTGCCGATCCTCTCTCATTCAGTAACGAAAGGGTGACTCCCGTGCTTAATTTGTAAGGAAAGAGGTGCCAGGCTGAAGCCATTTTTTTCCTTTCATAACTGATGCATCAAGTCCAGGGGTGCTGGAACTCAGCACTGACAAGTCCCGGCACAAATTCAGCACTGGCTGACTCCGTGACACCAGTCTCCATCGCCCTCTCGTTACATTTGCAAATAAGCACCTTCGTGCGTTCTCCCATCCTATCCCTTGTGCTTCACTGCAGCTCCCCGTAAACATCCACAAAACGAACTCATTGGCCTCCTTCCAAACCCTCCTTAAAACTCTCCTCTGCCGGGACGCCTGCAAACAATTTGATAACGGTTAGGCCGCTGGTGTGTGAAGCCCACAGTCTAGCACGCTGACCAATATTGTCTCCTGGGATGCTTCCAACAGTGGCCCAAGAATGTAAGTACCAGCCTAGGGCAAAATTCTTCCCAGGTTGGTCGTGAGTTCTAAACTTCGATTTCACCAGCCAGCTGCACCAAAGGCAAACTCCTCAGGCACATTAGCAGCCTTGGCACAGAGTCATGGACATTTCCCTTGGGCACTTCGGTCGGTCTCGCCACCCAGGTGAGCAGACCTTTCTGATAGATGGTCCCCTTACTCTAAGAAGCAATATTCAGATTACTCCAAGGCCCAAGGAACCAGCCATTTACCCCAGGTCAACTGGGCCTTATATCTCACACCAAGGACAATGCTTGTAGCCAATCCTATAACAAACTATATGAAGATTTATTAAACAGGAAAAGGAAACAAGAGCGTTATTTACAAGGTTAAAGCAGGTGAATATAGACATACGAATGAGATGGTCTTAGCTGTTAAAAAGTAATATAGACTTCCATAATAAGCTCTATTTGTCTTTTAGGGCTAACTCAATCTAAGCAGCTTGGGATCTCTTGCTTATGCCTAGGAAACTCCTTGCCCTCCCCTACCCCAAGTCCCAACAACATAGAAATCCTTAGTTCGCTTTGGTTTGGAGTTTTTAATCCCCCTCCTGCTACGTGCTCTCAGCTGCTAAGGTAACACAAAGGAAGAGCGCACTTGCATGATTCATCTTCACAGGGAGGAAAGAAAAACAAAAATAAGAATCTTCAGTCCTTTTGTTGACAATTCCTCAGTCCAGATGTGGGGAGTTTCCAGTTGTGAAATCCAGACATAACCTGTCTGGTATCAATGAGTCTCCTCTTTCAGGAAAAGCTAAACAATTGCTGTAGAAGAGCAGCCTTCTCACGAATTATTGTCTCTCTTCTGCATGGTGATTGATACAGTCAGAGGGCTCAAATGTTACATTACAATAGGGAATACTGATATTACAAGTAAGATCAATGCGGGCAGCAACTCACAAACATTCAACAGAGTCCAAACACTAAACACTTTCTTATCATTCTAATAATTGTGTCACAGTTGCCTTGCACTTGCCCATCAGTCCATATCCGTCTTTTGTCTTATGCTTGGGTTGTAAGGTCTTTGGGGCAGGGACTGACTTTTTGTTCTGTGTTTGTACAGCACCTAACACAACGGGGTCCTGGTCCATGACTGGGGCTCCTCAAAACTACAGTAATACAAATAAGAAATAGTAATTTTGAAGGGCCTTGAAAGTGAAGACAAGCATCTTAGGTTTGATGCAGTACAGAAAGGGGTAGAGGAATGCACTCTTCTAGGCAGCTTTGAAAATCCCAGCCTAAGTGACGTGCCCAAGGGCACTTAAAACCTGTGACAGAGCAGGGAATTTAACCCAGTCTCTCCACACCCAGCATCCTAACCACTGCCCAGCCTTCCTCTCTTGTGAGTTAGACTGAATTGTGAGTACAACCCTGATTATCCACAAGACCCCAGGACATGCAAGATCTTCAGATAAAGTTTCAGAGGTGGGATTTCTGGTTGGAAGGGTTTGAAATGTGCATGCTTTGTGTCCCCAGTGCAATAGAGAGAGGCCCAGCTGGTTTCATTAGACCAGTAAGGAAACTTACCGTTTCAGTCTGGGTGATATCATTTTTAGAAAAATCCAGTGGTGCATCACTAATGTGTCAGTTACACAACAGATGGCCCACGCAGCCAAGTCCTGATCAAGATCCAAACGTCCCCCCAGTTTGCAACTGGAATTTAGCTTCAGGCTCATCCATGTGAACCCGCCAACAAACAGCAGGACTTCAATACTAATGTTTCTGTGATGTGCTTTTCCATTCCATTGCTTCCTCTCTTCTCATGACCCGTTTTCTCAGAAAATGAACTCATATCTTTCCAATTCGGGAGTTCTAGAGAACTTGGACTTCCCAGCCTAGATTCCACACAGTGAAGCTGGCAAGCGGTAATTATAGATCCTCATTGTCATGATGATAATCATAAGTCATCTCTTACTGTTTCCTGGAAACAAGGAGATTTCATTCGGGTTTGCTTGTTAGTTCCAGTGAAAACATTATTGCCAAAACGATTGCTCTGCAGAGCGCGTGCATGCACCGCTCCACCTCTCCACTGCAACCTGCCTTCAGCAGACGGCGCAGTCTGGTCAGGTGTGTTTTATGGTGCAGTTGACACCTTTTATGACATTTGAGCTAAAACAACAGGAGTCTAAATTGTACACTGCAGAATGGGAAAACAGGTCCAAAATGGGTAATTTAAGCAAAGCAATAACTCCCCTCCACCCCATAAGCATCTAATAGTGTCTATAGTCCCCACCCCCACAGTAGCTGAACATGCCATATATGCTAACGAATGTAGCCTCACAATCCCCTGCGATGTAGGGAAGTTATCTCCTTTGTTCAGATGGGAAACTGAGGCACAGAGAGGCTGTGTCCTGAGGGCTTTATGTGCGGACAGGGTGGGGTTTAAACGTGTCTAATCCCAGATAGACGATGCAAAGTAGATATACCCTGAGAGACTCTCATTTGCCTGTGTCAGAGCTAGGACTCAGCCCCACAGCTCCCGAGTCCCCGTTCAGCGCACAAGCTGCAGGAGTGTCAGTGGGACAGCCAGGCAAAACATTTCCCGTTTGCACCCAAGACCAAGCGTGAGGTTTCCATCCTTTCGGAGCCAGTTCGTTCTCCTGCAGCCTTTGTGGCCCCGCTTTTGGAACCCTGGAAGTGGGAGTGGCCATCAATGGAAGTGAAATAAACTCCTTTGACTTTCATTAGGGAAGCCATCAAAACCACAAAGCCCTGGTTGCCTAATCCTAACTGAACCT
Source organism: Mesoclemmys tuberculata (assembly GCA_007922155.1). Lineage (NCBI taxonomy): Eukaryota > Metazoa > Chordata > Testudines > Chelidae > Mesoclemmys > Mesoclemmys tuberculata. Next base: position 293,586 of record ML675720.1, on the reverse strand, counting down.
GTTGCTCCCAGCACTGCCTTAAGTTCTCCTCCCAGCTATTACACATCATCGATCGCTCCGGGGGTAGCACTGATTTGTCTGTGTTGTTCTTAGGTTATGGGGCCGGCCTTTAGCATTGCATGGCGTGCCCCTTTTCGCACAGCTCCCCCCATACCACCTAGAAGCTGCATCAACACCACGGCAACTGGAACTAGGGTGACTAGACATCCGATATTATCAGGACCATCCCAACGTTGGGGGCTTTATCTTATATAGGCTACCTATTACCCCCTTATTGCCCCCGTCCCGATTTCTCACACTTGCTGTCTGATCCCCCTATATGGAACGGCAGCCGTGACCAGGAGCCGCATTGCCACTGCATCTCTAGCCTGGGCACGCTCCAGCGCAGCTCGAGAAGCTGGGTTCCTTTAAAGGCACCACACACACAAACACACGCACACGCTAGCAGCAGCAGCCAGGTTCGAGGGGGATGTGTCGTTCAGCCCCTGACATTTGAAGTCTGGAAAGAAAAGGGTTAAACTTTTGTTGCCGTTCTGGGAGAGAAACCTTTTGCCCTTTAAAGAGAAACAGCTCCCAAGCCTCCTGTGGTTTCTATTTTTGTCTGCAAGAAAAAGTGAAAATGCTGCCTCCGTGGCTGCTTCCTGATACCCCTCTGACCCCACAGATGTGGAGCGGGAAGGGGAACCAGGAAACTGTGAGCCTTCCTCTGGGCACTTACCCTTAAAGGCCTGCGTATGTCTCATGCCTCCATGCGAGTGGCAGCCAGCCAGCATGACTGTTGTACAATCCCTACCCCAGCCGGGAATACCTATATCAGGCAATATTTCCTTACAGGGGACAGCGTTAGGGCTAGCGACTGTGGAAAAGTGCACCGGAGCTATTCCGCACCGTAGCATGGATTGAGGGATTTTCTGTAGATCTGGGGTATTTCCATTGCTTTAAGCTTCCATTTAAAAAAGAATCCTGTCCCTCCAGCTTGTGCAAAAACCGTTCCTTGGTACTGGGACCAGCTATTCAGAAGTGTGCAGAAGCCAGCAGCTCCCACTGGGAAGTCCCTGGGCAGATTTTCAACAGAGCTGAAAACATCAGCATGCTGAAAACATCTGAAAAATCTGGCTGCAGAAAACTGCACTAAGGGCCTGATCCAAAGCCCCTGGAAGGCAATGAGAGCCCTTGAATCAGGGCCTAATCTTTTCCATATGCTGCACAAGGGGGAATCGGATGCAACTTTCCTTTTCTAGCGTCTTTCATCCAAATGACACCCTGCTGGCTTCCAGAGCTAGATAAAACAGTCTGAGTAAAATATTAACCAGGAAGAGAGAAATTAAGTCCCAAACAAACATCTCCCCTGTTGAAGAAAGATGAATTCAAACTGGAACGGGTGCCAAGAAGAGCTTCTGGGATGGTCCGGGGAATGGAGAGCCTGTCTTATGAGAGGAGACTGGAAGAGCTTGGCAAGGAGAAGGCTGAGAGGGGATCTGATTGCTCTCTATAAATACATCAGAGGGCAAACACCAGGGAGGAAGATGAGCTATTTAAGCTAACAGATAATGCTGGCACAAGAACAAATGAGTATAAACTGGCCAGAGGAGTGAGGTTCCAGAACAGCCTCCCAATAGGGCTTGTGGGGGCATGAGAGAGCGGGACAATTCTATGAGGGGGATCATAGGATCAGTGGCTTGGGATGTTGGAAGGCACGACTCCGCAGCCCAGTTTACGCCTTATGTCCCTAAAGCTCTGGGCTTCTGCTAAGCACTTACAGGGCTCAGGAAGGGATCTACCCTCTCGCCCGCAATGTATTCTGGCTTTGTTTCTTTTTGTCTTCCTCCCAAGCTACACAGATGGCCCTGGCTGGAGAGGGCTGCTGGACGGGGCGAGCCAGAGCTCTGAGATGGCACCGAGCGGTCTTTCCCTCAGACTAGATGATCATATTGGTCCCTTCTGACCTATGAGTCTATGAGCTGCTTAGCTGACTGGTCCTTGCTCACATGTTCAGGGTCTAACCCATCAGCACACAAGGGATCAGGAAGGAATTTTCCCCAGGTCAGACTGGCAGTGAACCTGGGGGATTCCTGCCTTCCTCTGCAGTGTGGAAAGCAGGTCACTTGCCCGGATTATCTGGGTATATCTCAGTTAGTCAATTCCCTGCGACTGCAGGAGCCTCGGGCACTGGTGTACCTTGATCTCTCCTGTTCGCTGCCCACAGCACATAACAGTCCAGTGTCCTGCGGGCTGGAATACTTTGGCCTAATTTCAGTTGCTGGGTTTAGCGTGCGGGTGGCTGGGGGCGGCTGGTGGCCTGTGATACCCAGGAGGTCAGGCCAGATGCTTCGGTGGTCCCTTTTTGGCCTGAAATGCTGCGTCGCTACGTAGTAATAGCAGATAGGTGGGAAGAGAGAAATTAAGCAGCAGCAAAAGCTGGAGAGCTAAGAACAGATGAAGTCTGAAATGAGATGGAAAATCAGTGAAGGGCAGGAACTCCAGGGTGCAGAAGCAGCAGGGGGAAAGGGTTTTGGGCACATTCCTCTTCATTTCAAATGGTGGCTTAGGACCACTAATTTTAGAATCGTAGAAGATTACGGTTGGAAGGGACCTCAGGAGATCATCTAGGCCAACCCCCTGCTCACAGCAGGATTAACCTCAGCTAAATCATCCCAGCCAGGGCTTTGTCAAGCCAGGCCTTAAAAACATTTAAGGATGGAGATTCCACCCCCTCCCTAGGTAACCCATCCCAGTGCTTCACCACCTTCCTAGGGAAAAACTTTTTCCTAATGTCCAACCTAGACCTCCCCCACGGCAGCTTGAGACCATTGCTCCTTGTTCTGTCATCTACTAATTTTGCTCAACACGAACGTCACAGTTCTAATTTGGGGTCAGATTCTGCAAACCCGTGTGTGAGTCATTCCAATGGGATTACGCCCCTAAATCAGGGTAGCATATGGGATGGGAGCAAGCCTTTGAAGGCTCCAACCTTGTCTTCTTATCTACTAGCCTAACACTTTCATCCTGGGATCGGAAAGCCTGTCTGCTCTGTATGGAGGGTTTGAGTCTTCATTGCGGTTAGTAATATTCTACTAAAGGCCTTGATTGGAGCCCCATTGTGCTAGGCACTGTACATACCTCAGAGACAGTCTCTGAGTCAAAGGGTTTACAGTCTAAATAGACACCACAAGCAAAGGATGGAAGGGGACACAGAGGTGGGAAATAACTTGCCCACGGTCATACTGTGGATTGGTGCAGGGCAGGGAATGGAGCCTGGTGTCCTGACGTCAGGTCTGTTCCCCTAAACCACTTTCCCTCTCCTAGAAAAGGGATTTTTTTAAATATGTAAATTTAACATGATTCATGCTTTTACAATCACGTTTACTGTCACTACAGAGTGTTTTTGTAGCATGGTATCAAAATCACATTAACGGGGGTGAATAAACCCATGAAAATACATGACACTGCATTTGTTGAGCAAGATTCTCTGTCATCGTCTATAATTTTGTAAATAAAATGTTGTTGTGCGGGGAGGAATATCTACATGCTACACCATAATTATTAAATACATTATGAGCCTGGAAACAGTCGTTGCTGATTCACAGATACTAGATTCAAAGCGGGCTAAACAATCCCTCCTAGGCATGTATGTCCCTCGGCATTAAGGAATTGGGACGTCCCTGTGAAGCCGTAAGGGATACCATTCCTCTGGCATCAAACACCTGGAGCTGGCTGGCAGAGGCTATCTTCTTATTAGCCCTGCCTGCTGCACCTGAGAAAGAGATGGAACTTGATTAGCCAACCTTTATAATAGAGGGCAGCCAGAAGTGGAGAAATTGCAAGACTATTCAGAAAGCTGAGGAGCCAGGGACCGTGCTCCCAATGGGCGGCTACTGGTGGAGTGGACCTGCTCTAGAAAAACCAGACAGGATGGGAGCCCATTTGGAGCCCATTAATGCTGAGGCTCTGAGGGAAGAGTCAGGAAATCTTGCTACTCCTGCGAGAGACAGACTTGGGGAAGGGACTGCCCTGTCTGCCCAGGCTTTGAAGGCAGAGTCTACAAGGATTTTGTTATGAAGGGTTAAATAAAGCAACTATCCCCTACCGGACACAGATTCCTTGAGAAAGCCCAGGTGGAGTTAACCCCAGGGAGTGAGTTGACCCAGCAGGAAGAAAGCTGGGGCCGTAGGAGGAAGGTGCTATAAAATAGGCATAATCCTTTTACAGTCCCTTAAGAAAGATGTTTATGGAATCATAGACATGTAGGGTTGGAAGTGGCTGTTATGAGTATACCCTTGTCAAATACATTGGGATAGATTTATCTAGAAGACAATACAGTTTGGGGGGGACCTACAACTCCTTTATCTACCCCTTAAGCCCAAAGATCATCTTTAAAGACACTCATGAGCATATATCATCCCATGCACAGAACAACAGTGTAGGTTTGTTAATTTCACACCTATACCCACCTGCCTGATCAATCTTCACCGTAGAGATAAAGTTGAAGTGCTCCCTATTTGATTTTAAATTGAATACTCTCCGGCAAAGACTGGCGAGGTCATTGGGGAGAAGAATGAATGCACTGTATGTACTATAGAGCTGTCATTACAAGGATAGCGTCTGCAGGCACCGTTTATCTAATGCAGCCATATAAATCAAACCAAGCAGAACTGGGAGCCTGCTGGGAAATCCCTGAAGAAAATAAGAAAAGATTAGATAAGGAAAACAATATGGATGCCAAGTATCAAAGAGTTATTTCTTTCAGAGCAGAAAATGCAGAGATGCTCAGAGGCAAGGGAAAGCAAGCAATTTATTGAGAACAAGAACACAGAGAAACATAAACTCATGTAGTCCCAAGACAGCATCAAAAGTTACTATCCTCCCAAAGCAATGCAGACAGCAAAGTGAGGATGCAATTTGAAGAGGGAGTCACAGATAATGGGTGAGAAAGAAGCTGAGATAAGAGATGTGGATGTAATGACCCCCACCGGTATTGATCTGCAGTGCTCGAACTTGGAGCACTGCAGCGCAGTCCTCTACAACTGGTGCTAAAGGAATAACCCTATAAAAGGAAGAAGCAATAGGCTGTTTTCCTCTACGTTAGCCAGACATTACAGGAGTACATGGTACATACTTTTCAAGTGCATTACACATGCACTTTATTGTGTGGCTATTTAGTGCTAGTGAAAGGTCTAGCCTGACAGGTTTGAAGACCAAAAGTCTGGTGTTCTCACAATGGCAGAGGTTGCATGAGCTTTCCGACTTGGCCCCACCAATGCACCTCAGTTCCATTCTGCAGGGACTATCTCGAAAAAGCTTGAGAAAGGACCTCAGTTTCCATCCCCCTCTGGGCTGTGATCTCTCTGCTGAACTGCTAATAAGCATGCCAGCTCATGCTCACCATGGGTGGGAGTTTGTGTGACGGGGACATTTCCCCACTGGAAACTGAACTGAAATCACCAACCATACAGATGTCACATGGCCACAACTTTCTGGGCTAGATTCACCTGTGTGTCCGAGGGGCAGCCTTTTCTTTAGGGTACCGCATTCTGGCATCATGAGTAGAAATGTCTAATCCCTAGCGATCAGTCCTCATTATTGGACTGGGCTACGGCACTGGCACAGAAATAAAACTACCCTCACCACTACCCCAGAGAAATTAAATGCTCAGAGACCTTTCATCTGAATCAGTGTGATTGCCCTAGCACGGTGCTAAAGGGAATAAGGATGGAAAGGATGGAAACCTAGGCTCCTAAGCATCTGCGGTCATTAACAGTCCAATTTTTGGAAGAGTTGAGCATGTTGGGTCCTGGGCACTTCTGAAAATCTAGTCTCAGCTGTGGGTGCCAGGTGTTTGCAAATCAGAACCTACAAGCTCTGAAGGCCTTTTCCACAAGATAAGTGCGTTATCCAGGATTCCTTATCCCAGTAACTATTAGTCTGTGTGAGCTGGTACCAGGAAATAAACTGAAGAAAACGCAGTACCTCCTCCTGCTATGTGGCTGGCACAGACAAGTCAAAACCAAGTGCTCTTAATCGTAAAGCTTTCTTTTATTGATCTCCAGCAATTCCCATTGGAATGCTTTTACCGGAAGTCTCCACCTATTAATCTTAAGCACATAAATATACAATTGGTGGCTAGAGTACCCCAGAAATTTATTGTTACCCCCACATGTCTTCACGTGAATCAGTCATAGATTTCTGGATGGCTGGTCCTTCCATCTGCACCTGAGGATCTTTCAATGTGTCCAGGAAGTGATTCACCTGACTTAGATTCGCTACTTCTCTCTTGTAACCCAAAAGTTACAGAGACATGTCAATCAGGAAAATGTTACATAGCTGACCGAACAAGTCAATCACTGGGCAGAAGCAGAAGTCACAGACGCATGTCACTAAAGAAATATATTGTTAAGCAGGCAGACTTAAGCTGTTAGTCTGATATTAAATTTCTCCATACCAACAATTCTAAAATATAGCCAGACTTCCTGGTTTTTCACAGACTCTTGCCCCAGCATATTCAGAGAGAGAATGCATAGAGTCAGGCTCACTTCACGCCTTCACTGTCTACCCCACCTCCCAATTTGTCTAGTTATGCTAAGCTCCTTCAAAGGCCTAAAAATGGCTAAAAGAAGCAAGTAGAATAATTGGTAGGCCATCCCAGTAATTGGCAAGGTCTTGGACACTTGGCTGGTTGCTCAAATGTCCCTCTTCAGGACACAGGCCTAGATGTTCTGTCCCCCAGCTCCTCACAGCTGGTGGTCACACCGACCAGGTGTCCTCACCAACTCTGGCCACCCCAGTCTGCCCAATTTAAACTTCCCTTGTAACTTCAATGGGAGAAGTGTTTGCATTCACAGCAAGCCAGGTGTGTTTATTTTAAATATTCATTGATGATGGGGCAGAGAGAGACAGGAACAAGGAAAATGTAATCTATTTCCCTTCAATTCACACTGGCTTTTCAGCCGTGAAACATAATGGATAACTCACAGGGTGACTGGCCTTTTTAAGAGAGAATGGGTCCAGTTCACTTGTAACTAATTAGCTGTTTTCCAACTGGGTCTGGTAGAAGACACCTCGTGTCTATAGAATTCCAGGCTGCTGGTAGGATAGGAAGGAAGTTGAGCCGGCCCAGAAACAGACCTGAAAAGAGCTGGTGGGACAGTACTGCTCAACGCTGGGGAACCTGCTGGGAAGAAGGCTTGTGGAGAGTTCCCAAAGTAATGGCAAAGAACCAGCGCCTCCAGGGGCAAGCTGAACCAAAAAGTAAGAGGGTGATTGTGGAGCGGATCAGCAGGGGAAAGACTCACAGGCAAGCGGGCCTGGAACACAGTGGGGAGGCCTCTTGGAGTAGCCCTGAGGGGAAGGATGTGGCAGAACAAGAGTAGGAAGCATGAAGAATGGCCAGCGATGTGTAGAGCCTGGAATAGGGACACAGAGACTCCAGAACAGTGTTGGTGCATTCTCAGGTAGATGGCCTGGAGAACGGGCCCTGGGGCAAGAGCACAGGAACAAAGCAGGCAGGCGATCCGGAGATGGTGTCCAAAAGGATCTACTGAGGTCTGGAATTGTATTACTAAATCAGGACCAGAAGAGGGCTTGAATGAGTCTCTGAGCAAGACGACATTTCTTTCCTGGGCAGGGGAAGGTGGCCATCTACGTCACTCCTCCAAAATAAGGTCACTGCTAAAAAGTTAGGTCAACCCAGCAACATCGCTCATGGGTGCAAAAAATCCACATCCCTGAGCGATTTAGTTAAGCCAACCTAGCTCCTGGTGTTGACAGTGCTAGGTCAACCCACAAATTATTTCTTTGACCTAGCTACCATCTCTTGGGGAAGTGGATTAACTATAATGATGGGAGAACCCCCTTCCTATCCCCCATCAGCACTGTAGTAACTGTGTGCTGCTTCAGTGTTTCTAGGGAAGACATGTCTGAAGTCACTGGAATTCCTGTGGGCAGGACTAAAATCTAAGGAAGTGCTTCTACAATTTATCTTGGTGTTTGTGGGAGTGGCAGCGTCAAGAAATTGGCTCGTGGCTGTATGCAGAGAGTCTGTTTATTGCCTGAACGTTGATCTTATGTTGGTATCTGAATATCGCCTTTAAGAGCTGAATCAGGTGAGAATAATAAACAGCTTTTCTCAGCTCTGTAACCCCCTATGTGAACTGGGATCTGTAGGTCCCTGACCCCCTCTGCTGCTGTCAGAGCTTCACTCTCTGACCCTGTGCTAGGATCTTGGAGGCCCTTGCCCGTCTATGGGGTGTGACTCTCTTCCCTCCCCGCTTTTGTAAAACAGATTCTCGGGTGAGTGAGAGGGGGGGTCTTGTCTTTCTGGGTGTGTCTGAGCCCCACTTCTTAACCCCTTCATGGATCTGGGGAAGCTCTCCTTCTCTGGATGGGGAGTTTGGAACAGGCAGGCGTGGAGCATGTGCAAAAACCACACAGCTGAGACTGGGGTGAGGAGCTGAGCAGGGGTACACTTGACACATATCAAACTCTCCAGCACTGGGGTGGGGGCAAGGAAATGCACAGTGAAATGAATGGAGCAGCTCACATGTCTCATAGCTATTATGTCAGGCTGCATACATCTCCATTGGGTATTCTCCTCACTATACATATACAACGATGGCATCTCAATGAACAAGAACGAGATTCTGGAGTCACCGCTACTAACTCTCTGAAAATACCACTCAATGTCCAGCAGTGGATGAAAAAGGCTAAGGGCAGGTCTGTTCTACAGAATTACTATGGTATAACGACATCGCTCAGGAGTGGGAAAAATCCACATCCCCAAGTGACAAAGTCATACTAAACTAAGCAGCGGTCTAGACAGCACTATGTCGGTGAGAGATCTTCTCCCACCAACATACATACTACCTCTCACGGAGGTGGCTTAAGTACGCCAATGGGCTATTTCTCTCCCATTGGCATAGAATGCCTCCACGGAAGTGCTACAGCACCATTTTCAGTACAGGCGTGCCCTATCAGAATGTAAGCATCTATTAAGAAAAGGTTAAAAAATAAGACAAGAACTATCATAATGTAACTGGTGTACACACACCTTGAATATTGTGTCCCGTTCTGGACTCCCCATCTCAAAATGGATATAGTGGAACTGGAAAAGGTTCAGAGAAGGGCCACAAAGCTGATCGAAGGTATGGAACAGTTTCCATACTAGGAGAGACTAAAAAGATGAGGGTTGTTGAGCTCAGGAAAGAGAAAATTAAGGAGCAGTATGATAGAGAATGATGAGGACCAACTGAATTGAGAAGTGTTGTTTACCCTTTCCCACATTACAAAAACCAGGGTTCACTTGATGAAAGTAATAGGCAGCTGGTTTAATGCATAGAATCATAGAAGAATAGGGTTGGAAGGGACGTCAGGAGGTGTCTAGTCCAGCCCCTGCTCAAAGTAGGACCCACCCCAGCTAAATCATTCCAGCCAGGGCTTTATCAAGCCACCCCTTAAAAACCTCTAAGGATGGAGATTCCATCACCTCCTTAGATAACCCATTCCAGTGCTTCACCACCCTCCTAGGGAAAAAGGTTTTCCTAATATCCAACTTAGACCTCCCCCACTGCAACTTGAGACCATTGCTCCTTGTTTTGTCATCTGCCACCACTGAGAGTAGCCTAGGTCCATCCTCCTGGAACCCCCCTTCAAATAGTTGAAGGCCGCTGTCAAATCCCCCCTCACTCTTCTCTTTTGCAGACTAAACAGGCCTAGTTCCCTCAGCCTCTCCTCATTAGTCTTGTGCTCCAGCCCCCTCATCATTTTTGTTGCCCTCCGCTGGACTCTCTCCAGCTTGTCCACATCCTTTCTGTAGTGGGGGGCCCAAAAATAGACACAGTACTCCAAATGTGGCCTCACCAGTGCTGAATTGAGGGGAATACTAATGTCCCTCGATCTGCTGGCAGTGCTCCTACTAATGCAGGCCAATATGCTGTTATCCTACAAAGAACAACACAACACACAGCTAACCTATGGAGCTCATTGCCATGGGAAGGCCAAATGTATCACTGGGTTAAAAAAAGAACTTGATGAGTTCATGAAGGCTAGGCCCACAAATTAGCCAAAATGGTTAGAGTTGGAAAACCATGCTCAAGCAACCCTAAACCTCAAACTGTCTGAAGCCAAGAGTGGAAGACAGGGGTGGCTCACTCAATAATTGCCCTGTTCTGTACACTTCCCCGACAGTCTGATATGAACCATTGTAGGAGACAGGACACTGGGCAATATGGATCCTGGTCTGTCCAGTATGGCAACTGTTATGTTCTCTTTCAACTGAGAACATCTCATGGAGATGAATGAGCTACTTCACTCTCTCTCTTGGCCTGCAATTTTGAAGTTTGAATTCTCTCCCCCTGCCTCTCCTCGGCAGAATCTGAGAATGAACTATAAACACTTGGGAAAAGTCTGCCTCTCTGGGGGGAGGAAGCTGGGAGCTATTTTTGTAAAATGTAATCTGAATGCAGCAGAATATGCAGAAGATGCTGAAACTACTTTTGAAACGAATGTAAATGACTCATGAGAATGCTTCCTGATGGGAGGAGAGGGGTGATTTGAAGTGCAAGAGTAGGTGGTAATAAAGCAAGAGGGGTTCGGGTCTGCAGTGAGGGGTGGGGGCATTACAGGGATGGAGATAAATAGGAGAGGGGAGGAAAGAGGGACTGGGGGATCAAGTAAAGAGGAGGGGACTGGGGGAGCAGGAGGGGAAGAATGGGAGGGGATGGAGAATGAGGGGGTAATAGAGGAAGTTGGGGGTGAAGTGGTGGGTGAGCTGTCAACTCTAAATTTGCCCCTTCTCTGTGGGTGCTGGGATCTGGGGGAGCCCTACCTCTCTCTGCAGGGTATGAGCCCCTCTCCCTGTTCTGAGATCTGGGCATCCCTGCTCCCTGGGATGTCTGAACCCCTTTCCCTGCCCTTCCACATGAGCTGGAATGGAAGGGTGGGAGGGGATTGATGGTACACAGATTTTAAACATCTGAAATACAGGAAATAAAGATAAAGTAAGATAAACATCACACCTGTGCAGGGTGGGTGAGCTGGCCAAAGCTTGTGAGGATGGGGGGACAGTTTGGAAAGGGGCGGGTAGAGTGGGTGGACTTGGGTCATGGCTGAAGCAGGGGCACAAACGCTAGCTGGAGATCAGTGGTGGGAGTGAGGGGCCCAGCTCAGTGGGGAGCTCGAGCTACCTAACTAAAGCAGCATGCAACCTTCTGGTGCCTGTGAAACATACATGCAGCAGCAGAGAGCAGGACACAGCAAGGAGCACCGGCTTACACATTAGTGGCTTTTACAGTGCCTACTAATGGCTTAATGGGATGGGAAGGGGATGGAGAGCTGGCAATGGTGTGTGTGGGGGGGTTGCATGTTGCAAGAAATTAGGGGGTGGAGAAGGAGAGAGGCATAGTGGTCATCTGTTACACACCTAAAGTTACTGTAACCACCATGTAATAAAGCTGTCAAGGTTTTGGAGCATAGACCATGGATGAAATTTCTCTCACCAGCCCTGTTGGCAACTACACATTGCAGCCATTTCAAAGCATGGCCATTATCCCTAGGAGAGGATCACTAAGGAATCGCATGGCGCCCATAGACTAGTGTGGAAAAGCTCCTGAATTGGGATTATTCCTAGCTCTGTCTCTGGCCTGCTGCGTGAATTTGGGCAAGTCATTTCACCTGTGCCGCAGTTTCCCAGAAGTAGAAGGGGGATGATTAAAGTTCCTTGTAATCTACTGATGAAAAGCAGTGCATAAATGCTAGGTCTTTTTATTATTGTCTAGCCAAAGCTGCAGATCAGTTGCAAACGCGGGTGTTCACCAAGCCCACCTGACTGCTCTAAATATCGAAAAACCAGGAAAGGGGGAAGGTGTTGGAGTGTGAGATTCAAGAAATGCTTGTGTTAAAAATGGGCACCAGAGAGAGCTCTCCTGATCTGGCTTTCTGCCTCCTGAAGGCAGTCGAGTCTATGCTCTGAATTGTGACTGATGATCAACCCCATATGAATTTAGAAACTCCAAATTCTCCTTCCAGTTACCCTGCATCAATGCCATTGATTTCAATGGGGTTATGCCAGTGGAACCAAGAGGGGGCTCTTGCCCTCTTGCAATAAGCGCTGGGTTACAACTCTAAAATTCCAGCCACCGAATTAGGTTTCAGTGTCCCACGCTGAGAAGAAACCAAACAGAACTCCTGGGCCCAATCCTGAGGGGTGGGAGAGTCAGCGCCTATGGAGGGAACTAAGACCCTAAAGGTAAGTTTGAAGTGGGTATTCCCATGCACACACACTGCAGCTATTGCAAGTGGCTTGACAACTGTCTCCATCTCCTGAGCAGCTGTAATGGGATTTAGGACAACAGGCACCACTGTATGCATAAGGAATCCAGTGGCTTGCCATGCACTCATCTGGGGAGGTAACCCTTGCCCAGATAGTTACAGTTCTGCTGGAAGGGCCTCTCTTTTCCTCATTTGTATTCTGCCCCCTCCCCTCCCCACCGCACCACCAAGGCACTTAAAGAAATACAAGGTATAACTTCCAGCCATAAGTACATGAAAAAAACACCTCTGAGAAGAAAATATTCGCAGGTGCAGTGAGCTACAAAGTCTCCTCTGCACTCCTGTTATTACACACATGCACATGGTATGCAGATGCGACAGGGAACACCCCACCTCCTGAATCAGGGTCAGGAGCCCGGCTCCTCTGTGCAGGAAGGGGCCTGGTGCACAGAGGAGCCTTCGTAATTCACTGAGACTGGTCACTACACAAAATGTGAGCAGAGCTGCAGAGCTGTGATTGGCCACATGGGGGTTGCCCTCTCCTGACTGGTTGAGCATATCTCTTGTGAACGGGTTTCTGGTGCAAATGTTTGCCAGGTGAATCCAGGATTTGTTTTGCATGACGAGTATCTCAGCATTCAGGCTAGGAAAACTCAGAAACATTGGCATTTGCAGGAAGCAAATAGAAAAAGGCTGTGAACAGCACCAAGGTAAATGCAGACTTTAAAACTGAGCCAATTTCCACAGGCTTCAGCAGAGATCAGACCACCCCTGGGCTAGATGTTGTACAAACAGACAGTACCTGCTACATAGAGCTTACAGTCAGAATAGACACGATATAAAGGAAGGATCATTAACCACATTTTACAGATCGGGAATTGAGGCCCAGAGAGATAAAGTGACTTGACCAAGGTCACACTGCAAGTGTAAGGCCGTGCCAGACATGTAACACGGGTCACGTACATCCCAGTCCATGGCATAAGGCACATGATCATGGTTCCTCTCAAGGGAGCTACATTAGTGCACACTTCTTCTTGTCCATCTGCCGTAGGCTGTTCTACAGCTCCCGTCATTACAGTAAGTGCTTTCGATCACGTATGTGCTAGCCCACCAGTTAGGGAGGCAGCGTCTCCTTCAACAGCTCTGAGCATCAGATACACACTTTGTTATGTTACTGTTACCACCGCCGGCGTTCCTTGTGCTGGGACGGACATGTTAGTCCCAGAACTGCTCTGAACGTGATGGCCTGTGAGAGACGACACCTGATCACAGCACTGCAAGCCAGGAGCCAACACTGACTTCCTCTGTCTGCTTGAGCAAGGCACATAACCTCGCTGTGCCTCAGTTGACCCATCTCTGTGATGAGGGTGGTTGCTGTCTATTTCACTGTGCTGTTCCCAGTACTGATTGGCTAATGCCTGCACATCAGGCTGTAGACTAAAGACAACAGCGTGGACCCAAAATGATCTAAAGCCACACTTAGAATCAAACTGAAGCTTGTTCTCTTGATCAAAATGAAATCAGCCACTGCACATGGATAAATGGACAACCCTTTAAAGGTGCTGACGTAGCATAAGGCTCCCGAAGAGGGTATGCAAGGTATGTTGGATCAGTGTTATCTTATAGGAGCTGTTTTGTGGAGAGTGACTGATGACTTCCTCTCCAGCTGCATGGCTTTCTGGCCAGGGGCCTCTCCGTGGTCTAAGGAGCCAGGCCCTTAAGGGCTCATTGCATATATTTATGTCTCATAATTGCAGGCTGGTGTGATGAAGCACATAAGGAGGGGCACAGTGTGAATGGAGAATGCCAGAGAGAACAATTCTGCCGAAGCATAGGGTTGGGATTTGGCAGCCCCCCTTGGCACGATTGGGTTAGATGGTTTCCAACCCTAAGATTAAACAAGCTGTTCTTTTTATGGCTCCTGTAATCACTGTGTTCCCAGGTAATAAAAGGAGTGTGGAAACCCCCAAGAAAGTTGTGCTGCTGTCTGATTAAAACTGCTTCTTTTCTTTTTCTGGGTGTGGGACAGAGAGCATTTCAACAGCTGACTGGTATTTAACTCAAACCAGATGTAGAAAATGCCTGGGCAGGATCGCCAGCTAGCGTAACCTGGCATAGCTCCACTGAGATCAGTGGAGTCCTGCTGATTTGCTTTGGCTGGGAATCTGGGCCCGGTTTCTTTTTCTTTTGGGGAATCTGCGTAAGTCACTTTCCAGGTACATCGACCCTGCGAAAAAAGACCCACAGGAGCAAGTCTCAGAGCCTGGATCAACTGACGCGGGCTTGTGGGGTTCATGTTATGGGGCTAAAAATAGCAGTGTGGATATTCAAGCTCTGGACTGGAACCTGAACTGTGAAAACCACTGAGTGGATTGGGTCTGCAAGCTGAGGCTCCAGCTTGAGCAAGAACATTTCCACTGCAGTTTTAGCCCAGCCCTTCCCAGACTCGTTCCTGCCCTGAAACAAAAAGTCAGTGTAGAACATGAAATCAGAAATGAGTCACAAAAAAGGTAACACCTACAATAAAGGGCTTTTAAATTGTTTTGTTCAATTAAAAAGCACTGTTAGTTTTACACATGAAATGTAGTAAGTAGCTACAGGAACACTGGGGGAAAGACTGATGGATAAGAAAAGAACGGCAGGAACAAAAAGAAGAGATGGGATGAGGATGGGGCAAGAGCAAGAAGAAGATAAAACAAGCATAAACTACACTGGCTTATGTCAATGTTATGCCCTTCACAGACTGGTGTACAGAGATTTTTATCTGTGGCATATTGAAACTGCGTTAAAATTGTAGGTTGTCACTAAATTTCAAGGGTTTTTTTTTTCTTGGTCCTGCTCGCAGATTAGTTAGCTTTGTAGAGAAGCATATGAGCTGGGCCTAGCAGTAGTCAGTTTGCAGACTGCCCGCCTACAGTAAGGCAGGATGAGCTGGGAGCAGCCTGCTTTGTCTCCCTCTGTTTTGGGGTTCTTATGTATTACTGTTCTGAAGTCTAAGAAATAAAGTAGGGTTGAGCTGTAATCTTCCAGCAATGTTTCTGGCTAATGTCTCTGTGTATATGGCGTGACCATCACATCAGCTACCTCTGGAGTGGGACTTGGCAGCTATTTAGCAGTTTGAAGCAACACTGCGCCACAGATGAAGACAGGAAGGGAAGAAAAATACCATATCCAATAGAAATTCCAAGAAGAATTTCAGTAAGCAGCATCCGATTCCCAGGATTGGAAATGCCCTGGACTCCTTAATGTCTACAAGTGATCTACGGAAGAACTTTAGTTTTGCGTCTGAAAACACTGAGTTTGTTTAGTGTAGCATCGGCGAAGATCAGACATGGAGTCAGTGTGAGATGAGAAGAGGCATGCCCGTGCTTTCCA